>ML836871.1:10550-26097 GCA_009831015.1 Picea engelmannii | reverse complement strand
TGTAACTCTTCAGATTCACCTCCTCAAAGAGGTGATAAAGGTGAATGTTCAAGGTATAATTCTGCTTATCATTCAGTTGCATTTGATTATGTTAAGCATGATAAATTTGGAAGAAAGAATCCTTGTACATATTGTGGTTTGTACAACCATCATGTTTCAAAATGTTGGAAAAGATTAACCGCTTTCAGGAAACTTTCTAAGCAAAGACAACGTGAAAAGAGGATGCAAAAGATTTGCACTCATTGTCAGAAGCGGGGTCATCTCATTGACCAATGTTGGACTTTGCATCCAACCACTCATCCACAACACAAGAAGCAGTTGGATAAAGAGATTGGCAAGAATGGAAGAGGAGATTCCATCATCGATGTGAGTCAGGATGATTCACAAGAGGACAATTTTCAGCAGAAAAAGTCACCGTTGAGTTGGCTTGGTAAGAAATGGTTGGATTTCTTAAGCAAGTAAAGATTTCATTTTCTGTTGTAAATGCACTTTTCAGCGTTATGTGTGCATTTATGGGAAGCATGATAAGTTGTAGCAGTTTATCACAACTTGTATGATGCAAGTTGCATGTGAATGAAATTCATTTTGAAGGCATTTTGTTGTTGCATAAATTCGTCAGGAGGATGTAAAAGATGGATATGATGTTCACTTGTTACAACCATATATATTTTTTCATGTTCAACTCTTATGTACCCACATGTTTTGGGGTTGTACTTATGTTTGTACTGGAAGGAGAGTTGAAGAGTCATGCACATGCATTTGTTTTTATGTATGTGTAAGCAGTGAACCTGGTAATCGTTCATCATAAATGATTCATGATTGCGTATCATGTTTGTCGACTTGTCAGTTTGGGAAGGTTGAGATGTTTCAAATGAGTCTCAACTGGTGTCGATGATTGTTTGATGACTATGTTGTGTCAATCATGTTCTTCGACTTCTGTTTAGTCGATGGTGTTTGTTGGCTTGTAGGTCAATTTTGAGTACATCGAGATGAAAGAAAACACCATGTACTTTGCTAAAGTACAAGATGCGACAGTTTGTTTGAAGAGCAAAAAGACTTTGTTGGCATCATTTTCCAGTCTTGTATAATTTGTTTTCAAGATTGACGGTTTTCTTGGCTTGTGACAAGATGTCGCAGGAAAGTTTTTGCAGCCATTGGAGAGTTGTTTATGTTGACGCCAAAGAGTTCTAAAGAGGGACTTGATTCTCAGTGGGAAGGTTGGCAGTCTTCCAAGCACAGAGAGAGCAGTGGGTCAGCAACAACCAGAGAACAGTGGTTGAGGGACATAGCCAGTTGCAGTGCATGGCATGTCAAAATATTCAGGTGATTGTCGAAAATATTTTGATATAACTTGAAAGCAGATAGATAAGCTTTTGTGGGTCCAAAAGCCTTTTAGTGGGAAGGTGTGATGAAAATCTGGACCAAGGGTCAAATTTTAGCTCAAAAATCAAAGTTCTCGGATTTGCCTCAAAACAAATGGGGTTGTATCCCTCATTGTCATGAACCCAACGCAACTCGTTTCGTCTCAAACGGACGTCGGGAGCGAGAGATATGGCGATCTGTTCGTCAAGTCAAACAAGTAAAAAAAATGATGCTGACTGTACCAGTCCGTACAGTGCGTACGGATGCTGACGTGGCAGACACCGTACGCTGATGTGGATTGGTCGTACCTGCTGATGTGGCAGACACCGTACGCTGATGTGGCTTGGCCATACCTGCTGACGTGGCATATGTGACGTGGCAGTTTTTGGTTGATTGACAGTTGGGCGAATCAAGTTTTGACACGTGGCAATTATTGGGCAAATGGCATGGTGCCACGTGGCCCAGTCATGGGCTGCCACGTGGCACCCCATTTTTGGTTTGTATGTTGGTTCAAAAGTTTATGGGGTCCATGGGGTTTGAACCCCGGACCTCCCCCACCATTGTAAAGCTTTTACAAAGGGCGCCTTGCCAATACACCACCATATGGTCCTTGTAATATATGTGGGCGCACATATATTTAAATTTGAATTATTTAAATATTGGGCGGAGGTTCAGGCTGGGGCTTAGCCCCAGCCCCCGGTTTCTATATGCACCATGTGACCACTTACCACACGGCGGGTGCAGGTGAATTTGGTGTTGGTTTGAATGGTTATAACCAATAGTTGGTTGGACACTTGTCATTTCACCATTGACTTGAAACCTAGCCCCTTTTTGCGCTAGCCCGTGGTTTTGGGTGGTTTCTCATATGCCCGTGGTCTTGGCGGTTAGGGGCTGGGCACGCCTAACCGTTCGACAGTTTAGCCCGTTATGCGTGTGGTGGGTTTAAACGCACATTTTGGAGCGTGTTCTTGGTTCATGCACACAGAGGTGCATTTTGGTGAGCCAGTTCCAGCAAAGTTGAAGGAGGAAAATGGAGGAGGCCTAACTTCTTCATCGTTTGGCCGATTGAGGTGTCGTAAAATCCCAGCTAGGGGTTTTTGGATGTACTGAATCCATTGGAACTATTTTCACAGCCATTTGAAGACTTATTCTGCAAGTTTTTCACGTTTGAAGTTTCAGCAAGCTCCAGGGAGATTGAAGCCCTCATTGATCGAGGACATGGTTTGGTGAGCCTATGTTTGTTTTATGTGATTGAATAATCATTTTTGGCTAATTAATATGCTCTGAACACATTGGGATAGGTTTCAGAGGCTGTTAAGGACTTTTACAGGTGTTTTTTCCAAAGAGAAGCTCAGGGAAGCTTATGGCCACATGTAGAAGAGGTCATGCCCGGATGAGCCATGATCCGTTTTCAGAGTTCTATTAGTCATTTTTGGGGTTTTTATGTGTTCTGATCTCAATGGTACAGTATTTTTTTCCATTGGAGTTGAGAAGCAACTTGTAAAATAACTTTTGAATAATTAATCCCAGAGAGCCAAGTCCATTATGGAGGCTCAAGGAGATGTAGCCCGGAGGGGGGTGAACTCCTTTATCATGTTGTGATTGTTCTGAGATTGATGGTTTATTTGCTGCAAGTTATGTTGCTATGTTTTCATTTAAAACACATATTTAACCATTTAAAAGAACATTTGCTCACACATAAGCATTTAAAGGAAGAAGCATAAAACTTAGCACATAATTTATCTGGCATATTTATACACATGAAGCAAGGTCCTGTAAAGTTTATTTTATGAAGTAGAGGGTGCTTGCATAGCATAACAATTCAGCCTTCTATTTTCAGATCATGCAGTGGTGCACCAAATTGTTGTGTGTTATTATACTGCGGTTGTGATTGGAATTGTTTCACGGTATTGTATCATGGCTACTGTGAAGGTTGTGTTGTCATTAATTCATCTTGCACCCTATATGCATCTGATGTTATCTCCTTCATTATTTCAAAGTTCTACAATCCTTGTCTTCATGTCCAACTGACTTGCAAAAATTACAAAATGAAGTCTTCGATACTGTTTGATACTTCTGCATCATGGTACAATGATAGGGATCATTCCCATGTTTTATAAATATCTCACACCATGTTCCTCCTAAAGATAAATTATTTGGCATACCTACTCATATACACTACGCTAATAATGGACATTCATTCTTATGAAGACCTTTTGTCTTGCATAATGTACACCAGAAATCTTCTCTTTTCTCCTTAAATTTATTCTGATTCAACTGAAATGTAAGGTTCTTCATATCTGTGCTCAACTCTTATACAATTGGATATGTATGCTTTTACTAATTTTCTTCTAATTGCAGGGCTACCTGCAGAGCCTCAGTCTGAGTCTGGAATTTTTGTTGCCTCAAAGGATACTTCAAGTGTGGAAATAAAGAGTTAACAAATAAATGTTTATGTTTCATGTCAATAATAGGGAACTTCAACTTACCTTTTAACCTTTTGAACTTCTGGTCAACCTCCCAGACTTATTCTCTTGGCTTCTACTTAATCTCTATCAACTCATTCATGAACTGATCCTCTGAACTTTGTTTCTGAAATTCATTTATTAATTTCCTCTTCACCTCTGCGACAGTTGTAGGTGCTCTCGTTGGATTATTTACTGCGAGACCCTATACCAATCCAATGCGTGGTCTTGGAATGTGATTTCAAACTATGCAAACTTTGTATCTTCATCTATAATCTTCTTAGCTACCAAGATCTTTTCAAAGATATATAAGTTCTTCTCTGGGTCATCCGACCCTTCTCCTCAGAACTCTGGTAACCGAATAGTTGGATCTTGTCCTGCCATTGTGAAGTTTGTTGTACTATCACCTCCGCATGGTGTAGATACTTTGCTATTGATTGTTGAACTTATACTTCTACTTGAATTTCCACTAGACCCTCGTCCTATAAAAATCCTTCTACCACTAATCACTTGTTGGTTAACCAATTTTTCTTCTTCAGATGTATTAGTTGCAGATGGGGTTGTGGGTTCCACACTAATTTAGATCTAGAATGGACAACCTTCTTCTGTGCCAGACCATTGAACTTTGGTTTTCCTCTCATATGTGGCATGCAAGATTTCTGCAATCTTCCTTGTCGCACAAAGATCCTCTACCTCTTCCGCATCACTTTCCAAGCCCTATCGCTCAGATACTGCCCTCTTTTTATTATTGATCTTATACTATTAGGATCATCCACTGCAAATCACTACTACTTTCCTTATTATTTCCCTGGTCTGCTCCTCATCCATCATTATAGGGTCCATTGTTTCCTTATTTTGGCCTTTGTCCAAAGCCCTCTCCCTATATTAGATATTTTTTAATGCTTCTCCCAGCTACCCCATGCATGCAGAGTGATTTATTTGTCTAATTCCATGGTCATATTCCTTTATCATGCAATACGATCTTGATTGACATGTAAAGAGACATAATTTACCTCCCTCTTGGTCCCTTCAAGAATTCATTCTCTGCTGTAGTGTAAGACATTTTTGTATCAACTACAAATTCAATAATAAACCCTGCAGTAATATCGTCTAACCAAAAATACAATACACACGTGAATTTATTATGAACCCTTTCCAGCCGTGCAATAATCTCAATAGTCCACTCTAATGGCCTTATCCGATTAGTCAGATGAGTATCCTTCAACTTCAATATCCACTTATGTAATAACTCTAGAAAATAACAGAAATATGACTCATGCAAATCAATAAACACATACCTCTGTAGATACTAGTGTGATGTATACTTGGAGCTTCTATTATCCTTTTGCACGAACTCGAGTTTCTTTTTTTCCAACCATATTTCAATCTCTTTCTTTGTACAGTTCGATGGACTAAACATCCCCTTCTACCACCGCATTGTCTTCATCAAATCCCCTCTAATTTGATCTATTGATTTCCAACTGATAATGAAACCATTTGTTGGATGTATGGGCTAGCACAGGTTCTATCTTAGTTCTCCAACAAAACCCTAGAAACCATCAACCCCTCTATTAAACCAAAAGGAAACACTACACACAGAGTGCACAATGCAGTCTCACCTGAGATGGATTATGGGTGATTGCATGACCCAAGTGTTTGCAATCATGGAAGGGATGGAACTCATGGGAATTTTAGGCACATATACTCTTCTAATTCAACATTCATCAAATTTACCATACCATTGTTCAGATCTACCATTCATTCTGCATAATTATTCTAGTGTGTGTTGTAAATAAACTCTAACATATGCATATCTTCATTCATTCATTCAACATAATAATAATATCAATGAAACAGATAAGAAAAAAATGCACGAGACACCATATTTTACTATGGTTCAACCCCCATGCACTAAGTCCACAAAGATATTATGCTTATTTATTATTATTCATCAAAAATCCCTGCGTGGCACACATTACATCATGGGTTTTAGTACTCGTGAGGTTGACCAACATCGCACCAAGCTCCATAGCTTGCAACCTGACCCTCAGTTACAATTCATTTGAATCCACCTTAGCTCTGTTATCGCACAATCTGTACTTTCCAAAATCCGAAGTCAAGTGAGGCAAGATTGGCGTAACAAGGGGGAGACCTATCACTATCACCTTAATAGGAAACGCCTTTTTGTTTAGGAGTATGTTAATATTACCCCAAGGGAGATGTCTCTAGTGACCTAAAGGGATGATGAAACTAAGACAAGTATGCAAGAATACCCCCTCTCACTGGTCATTGAAGTTAAAAGGTATTTATGTCTTAAGAGATGAAGCAAATGTAATGGATGTAGTGTACCTTCCTAGAACAATACAATAAGCAAAAATGATGTATGTGCTTCAATATGACAATGAACCTTTGAAATATAAGATGCTTGATATAAAATGGAAGCAACATGAAAGTTTAAAACAACAATAAGTATTTGATAGCATTTGCAAGAAATATGCCTCAAAATTTCTTGAAAAGATAATAAAAAAGGTAGCTTTTACTAGGAAAAGTGATAATCAATTGTCATAAGCAAATTCTGAAGTGTTTTGATCTGAAAATGAAAAGGTTTGTGTGTACAAATTTGCAAGTGAAATTTTTATGTGACTTAGGAAATTGGATCAAGTTTGCAAGCACATAAATTTAATGAGTTTTTTTACTTAATATGAGTAGCATAAACAAACATAAACAACCATAAAAAACAAGCACATAACACATCAAAATGATAAAGGAGTTCACCCCTCTATTAGGATACATCTCTTGGTCCAGATTTCCATGGAACATTTTCATTATATGCTCAAAGTGTCAAAATATGTTCTCTACAATGCTCAGAATGCAAAATAGATGGTTCTAATGGCTTGAGAATGTCCAAAAACTCCTAGTTGGGCTCTTTTTGCACCTGGTTTGGCCAAAAAATGGAGAAAATACACTTCCTAGAAGTTTTTCCCCAATAGCTTGTTGTACCTGCTCTCCAAAACGCACCCTGTCAAAACTGAACCTAGATCCATGTGTTTCCCATGCCAAAAACCCAACACTTGCACCATTCTGCAATTCGGGTGAATTTGCCACACCGTTAAGGAGGCTGGTGCCTTGTACGATGAAGATCCTGGTCGTATGCCCCTCATGTGGCCATGTTATTCACTAAATATGGACTTGTTGGATAACTATTAGAACCTCCCATGCATTGGGCGTATGGAAAGGATAGTGACCGATGACTAAGGCTAAGCTCCGACCCTTTTTCCAACCATGTGAAATTTAGTTCAACTTTAAATGTTTGTTTTAGATATAAGGTTAAGAAACACCCGTGGGTGAGATGGTATCTCGACCCTTTCCAAGAAGTTTCCATAGATAGAGGTCTCAGGTTCGACCCCCACAGACTCTATAAAATTTTACACCAACCAACCAACAATGGGGTGCCATGTGGCGACCCCTGGATGGGCGACGCGACACCTTTCCATTCACCAAAAACATGCCACGTGTCAGACCATGATTTATCTACCACACTCTACCAACTCCTATTTCCACATCAACATCTTTCCATGTCACCTTTCCACATCATCTTGCCACGTCAACCATAAAGTCAGGTGACACGTGGACTGTACGGACTGCATAATCAACATTTTTTTGCTTATTTGGAAAAGTGGACAGAATGCGATATCTTAGCCATATGGAATTTGTTTGAGCCTATTCAAGTTGTGTTGTGATCATGAGGATGAGATATATGTAATGAATCCATTTTCGAGCAATTCTAAGCACTTTGATTTTTGAGCATTTTTTGATCCCCTAGATAACTCCTCCCCATTGGGAAGATTTTGGACCTCCAAAAGACTAATTTCAGTCAATATGAAGATGAGGGTATAGTTCCCTCACCTTTCCAACCTCAATCCATCTATATTTTCTTAGATTTGTACCTTTAAGACCAACAGAAGGGTACTCCACATTCCCTCGTTTTGAAGTTCTTGTCTTTCTATCAAGGATTGTATCCTCATGCAATTCTAAAATATATTCTGGCGATAAATCATCTATTTAATGAATATGAACATTCTCTCATTGATCATCAATCAAAGGAGGCTCATACAATCTCAAATTCTCAACATTAACAACTGCATACATTTGCATACAAGGAGGCAAATCCAAACAAAAGTCATTATTGCCAATCTTTTCAAGAATCTTGAAAGGTCCATATCTAATTGGTTTCATTTTTTTTCCTTCTCCTTTAAGCCTCTCTTTGCTAATGTAAATACAAACTTCATCTCCAACTTGGAAATTGTGATCAACACGATGCTTGTCATGTCTTGTCGTTTACTTTGCTTGGTTATTTTCCAATTGTTCTTGTACCATTTGATGCACCAACTAATTTTGTTCAATGAACTTCTTTTCTCTATCAATGTCATAATGACCATCAATAGAAATATCCTTCCCAAAGATAAAATCTAAAGGATATTTTGGAAAATAACCAAAACATGCCTCAAATGGAGATGTTTGATTCGAAGAGTTCTTAGCCTGGTTGTAAGTATGTTGAATGTAGTGTAGGTGCTCATCCAAAAGCTTAGGATGTTTGTTGCAATAACCACGAAGATGTACTACTGTTCTACTCACCACTTATGTTTGACCATCAGTTTGTGGATGAAAAATTGTGCTCTTTTTCAACTTAGTTTCCATGAGTGCCCATAATCTAGACCAAAAGTTTCCAATAAATCAAGAATACTGATCAGAAATAATGGATTTGGGCAACCCAAAATGTACCCATACATGTTGAAATAGCATTTGTGCCATTTGTTCAGCTGTAACGTGCTTATTACAAGGCATCAAAATACACATTTTGCTAAAACGGTCAACCACAACATAAATATAATCATGATTATTTTTATACATGGGATCCTCCTACATTAATGTCCATGGAAATGCTTTCCCAAGGAAGAGAAGGAACTAGAAGTGGAGTATACAAACCCAACTTTCTATTGCTAGGCTTACTTGTAGCACATAAAGAACATCCTCTTACATATCTTGAAACACTTTCATTCATTTTAGGCCAATAGCAATACCTTTGCAAATTAGCCACTGTCTTCCCTACACCAAAGTGGCCAGCAATAAGAGAAGACTGTGCTTTCCTTATGATGCTGACTCTTTCACCCTGTGGAATAAACAACTTTCCAAGATGATACAAAAGATTATCATGCACATGGTAATCAAATTCCTCAACTTGGTTAGAATGACACAAAGTTGCATAAGCCTCTTTAAAATCATCATCTAAAGCATATTGTTCAACATAGCTGTCATGCATGGTAGAATTATGCTTAAGAATAACTGAAGCACCAAAAATAGGCCTAGAAAGTATATCAACAAATTTGTTATAAATTCATTATCTAATAACCAAGTGTAATTGTTGTAGGAAATGCATACATTTGAAGTGCCTTTCTTGTTGTAGCTTTGTTTGTGATTGTAAGTATTGCAATGTTTGATGATCGATGTGAATGACAATTTATTTTCCCAACAAATAATGTTTCCATTTTTTCACACTTTGCACCAATACAACTCCTTACCACATGTAGGATTAATCAAAGCACCATTAAAAGTTTCATAATGAAAACAAATGGGATTACCATGTTGCAACAAGACTTCTCCCATGGCATAGCTAATTGTATCTGTTTATATCTCAAATGGTTGTCTCAAATTAGGAAGTGCAAGAACTAGAGCCGAACTAATCTTCTCCTTCAACGCATCAAATATTTTTGTTGCTTGCCTCCCCATTGGAAAAATTGCTTGATGCTTGTCACTACATGTAATGGAGCTGCAATTGAAGAGAAGTTAGCAATAAACTTTCTCCAATATTGGGCTTCTCCCAAAAATCTTCTTTCCTCTGTTACATTGTTGGGCTTGGTCCAATCCAAAATGACTTTGACCTTGGAAGGATCTATTTTAAATTCTCCTCCTCCAACAATATGTCCCAAGTAAACAAGTGAGATCTTTCCAAACTCACATTTAGACATCTTTAAAAACAACCTTTCTTTCTTCAAGACATTTAAAACTTTCTTTACATTCATAACATGCTCTTCACAATATTTTCTACATATCAATATGTCATCCAAGTAGAAAATCAAACAATCATTAATAAAAGGCTTTAAAACATAATTCATAACTCTCATGAATGTAGTTGGAGCATTACAAAGTCCAATTGTCATAACCATCCATTCAAACAAACCTTGCTTTGTTTTCAAAGTTGTCTTTCATGTGTCTCCATTAGCAATCCTAATTTGATGATATCCACTTCTCAAGTCCAACTTAGTAAAATACTTAGCATCTTTCAATTTATCACACAAATCATCAATTCTAGGAAGAGGTTAATGATTCTTTACCGTAATCTTGTTCAAGGAAATGAAATCTACACACATGCACCATGTACCATCTTTCTTTGATACTAAAACAATTGGTGACCTGCATGGCGATGTGCTTGGCATGATAACACCTTTGTCAAGAAACTCTTGGATTTGTTTTTTAATTTCATCATTCTCCATGACTATACATACCAATGTTTGGAAGAGGACAAGCTTGTTGCAATTGAATCTCATGTTGGATACCTTTTTTAGGAGGCAATCCTTTTGTTTCCTGAAACATCTCATCATATTGGTTAACAACCTCATATAAATTAGATTTTAATTTTGCATCACAACCTTGGAAAGCTTCTTTTTCAACAACGTCTTTGGGTTTGATCATCAATAGTACAAAGTTCTTACTAGCATTGACTAATCTCTTCATTTGGCCAGCATTTACAAGTGACAAATTCATATTCTTTGTATGTTATCTAAAAATGTACTCAACTCCATTTTTAAACAAATGATATTTGTTCTCATGACGATGAAAGATGGCTCTCGTATCATATAAATATGGGCTTCCCAACACAATACCAAAAATATCCAATGGAATAACATCAAGCTCTGCCTCATCTATATAGTTTGCAGTGATGGAAAATCTAAGTTTACATCTTCTTGTCACATGCAATTTGGCATTGTCACATATCCAAACTAGAGGATATGGTTTAGGATGAGGAGTGGTTTCCAAATGCAATTTCTTTACTGTATCTTCAGAAATGAGGTTTGCTTGAGAACCAATATCAAATAGAGTATCTATATTGGTATGATTTGAAATAACCCTTATGTGGAAAATCTCTATTCTTTATTCTTTTTGTTGAGTTTCATTCAGGCTACTACTTGAAGAACTAGTAATTGCAATAGAGTCCTTACCTTGAAAACCTATGGCTCTGATTTTTGTTTCATCTCCCAAATCAGAACCTAAATCATGTTGTGTAGTTGCAATAGTCTTTGGTTTCCCTTTGTTATTGAACTTTTTGGGTCTCATTTCAGGATGAAGTTTCCAACAATGGTCTTCATCATGGCCATATTTGGAATAGTGTTTACATGTGAGTTTTTATCCCTCTTTCTTGACTGAATCATTCTTCTTTGCATTTCCTTTGAATTTCCTCTTTCCCTTGTCTCCATTAACAAATCTCTTCTTGTTTCCCTCTTGAGGAGTATTCTTTCATCTTTCTTCCAAATGAGTTGGTTGTACACAAAATTCATCTAGATTTGAAAGGTTAAACACAAGTGTTGTGATTCTCAAGTAGCTATGCAATCCTCCAATGTATTTGAGTAAAGTTTCTTGAGAAGATATATCTATATCCAAAATCAAAGCTCTTCTTCTAAATTCTTGAGTGTATCTTTGCACATGTTTCCCTTTACCTTGCCTAAAGTTTCTCCAATCCATAATATCTTTCTGCATGTATGTTAATGGATAAAATTTCCTTTTAATTGCAACAATAAAATCCTTCCAAGAGGATAAAACTTTACCTTGATTTTTCATGTCCTCTTGAGTTTTGGCTTCCCACCAAATGAGTGTTGCAATTTCCAATCTAAGAGAAGCAAGTTGAATCTTAGTCTAATCTTCTTGGATTCTTTGTATCCTACAATACACTTCAATTTTACGAATCCAATTATCCAATTTCTCAGTATTTACCTCTCCATTGTACATAGACAATTCAAACTTAATATCAATCTTAAGAAAAGGAGTTTGTGGAGGAATTTTACTATGTTCCTTTGGAGAATTTGGAGGTGGTTTTGAAATGGTAGAAGAAGTGGAAGATGGAGGTGAAGGAGGTAGAGTATCACCATTCCCTCCATTCCCTTTTGGAGTTTCATCTGTTGGCAAATTAAGTGAACAGACAACGAATACTTGTCATTGATGGCAACATTGAAGATGACAGGCAAACAAAAGACAAGTTCAGAGAGGTGAATGATCGAAAGCAGTGAGTAATTGAATGCAGCAAGAGCCGTTAGATTTGGTGCAGGGTCACCGACATCCGTCGGATCTGCAGAAGTTGCACAGAGGATAAGTCCCCATGAACAAGAGGAGAGAAGTCCTGACAGGCATCGAGACATCGGAGAATCGGGAATCGGAGTTTCACGAGTCCCGTGAACAATTACAATAGAAACCCCAAAATCGCGATGAAATTAATCTTGACTGAACCTGAACCGTCAGATCAACATGTCATCTAGACCATCGATCCAATTCATGACAGCAGACCATGTCAGCTAGGGACACGTGGCACAACCAGGGAATGACAGGTGTCAGGCAGATTCAACACTTCAGGCACATGTAAGTCACGAATCAGAGTGACATGTGGCAGTATTTAACATGTGTCAAACCATGTGTGACATCAGCAGAGTATCGGGGATCGGGACTTTGAAATGAAAAAGTCACTTGACATCAGGAATGTCGATTTCGCGATGAGTGATTTCACGATTTAATCACAGCCGTTGAATAAAGATCGCATCTGGACTGCTGACACAAGTCTTGAAACATCGGAGTGATCTGGACTGTTTGTTAGCGGAGACATGTGGCGGAGATCGAGCAAGAGTTGGGATATTGGCCATCGGGAAATCGGAGTTCCTGAGGACAAGAAATTTGAGACATCGAAAGTCTTGAAATCCCGAGAGTTAATCTGAGCCGTCCATCTGGAAGGACGCGTGGCAAAGGATCGGGCGTTGTCGACACTTTGTTCATCGGGAAATCGGAGATCCTGGTGACAAGAGATTTGTGCATTGTGAAATCACGATCAGTGAAACCCCGATCAAGTGGGGAACAACTGTCAGCACAACAGAGAAGGAGGACAGTGGCGTAGTGGAGAACAACTGTTAGCGTAAAAGAGCGTCGGGATTTGGACGATCCGGAATCCCGCGGGTGTATGCATTGAGGCATCACAAATCCCGTAGCCCCGAAGGGGTAAGGTTGTGGTCACGGAGTGACGATCACGTTGACTGGGAGCTAAGCTCAGGAGGGCTAGCGTATGAAAGGAGCCATCGGGGATCGGAGAATCGCGGGCCCGGAGGACTTGTGAATTTTGACATCGCAAGTGTCGAAATTCTGATAGGAGGAGCCGCAACAAGAGGTAAGGCCACGGTCGTGGGGTAATGGTCATGTGGACCCGGAGTTGAGCCAGGAGGGCCAGCGTGTGGAGAAAAGGGCTCATCGGAAATCAGGGATTCGAGAGGACAGTGACTCTTGACAACGTAAAGTCCGAAACCCCAAACCCTGATATCAAGTCGGGGAAAACCACTGTTAAGTGTGGAACGCCGTGAAGGTTAACAGGACCTGTGGATCGGGCATTTGCAGAGGGATTCCATTGGAGGAATCTAAAGAGCCGCTTCGGCTCAGCATCATAAGAAATGCCGAAATCCGTTTTAAAAAGGAAAGAACAATAAAGGTCATCCAACGGTGTGGATAAAACTTGAATGTAATCGGAGGGTTGTTGTTCTTTCTCACAGATCAATTTTTCAGTTACAAATTCGTTAGTGAAACTGACTCATGGTTGCAAATTAGTTGTCGATCACTTGGCGCTTCAATTGGCTGGACAGTTGTCGTCATTTTTCCCAAGGAGTTGGGAAGTTGAAAGGGTGTGCCTGTGTGTATAAAAGAAGACGAAACAGACTGTGTTGGGTTAGCTGTTCTGAGCAGGAAATGAGGGAAACAGTAAGGAAGAAAACAGAAGAGGATGCATGGTAGGAAATGAAGTAGATGTGCAGAGTGAAATGGAACGCAGAGCAGAATAACAGAGGAAGAGAAAACGAAGAGAAGAATAGCAGAACAGATTAGACTTACAGAACAAAGAAAGGAAGGTAAGAATTGATTATCTGAGAAATTGTCTATGTATTCTTTATTTTGATAAACAAGGGTGGTTGGGAGGTTCTCGAGACGACTGTTGTCCTCAGAGGTTCAAGTGGGTGATTGAACATAGGGAGTTGTAGCTTCCATCTGGTTGCAGCCAGAGAAACTAGGGTGGCAGGGTGGTGCTAGGGAGAACAAGTGTTCTCTGTTATACAGGTTGGAGCCTGTGTAATTGGAAGTTGGTACTTCCATCCAGTTGGTGCTGGAACATTCAGGAAGATGGTGCTTCCATCCACTTGGTGCTGGAATATTCAGGGAGTTGGTGCTTCCTTCTAGTGGGTGCTAGAGAAACCAGAGAGTTGGAGCTCTCAAACAAGTTGCAGCTTGTAAAACAGAGGTAGCAACCTCACATTGAGTTGGTGCTCAATTGTAAATGATGTACAGAACTGAAAAAGACTGCCTATCATTTCGAAGAAGAAGAGGTTTTCTCCCTTTATGGGTTTCCTCGTGAAAATCTGTCTCTATGTGTATTTTATGTGTGACTAATAGTGTTTACCTTTACTGTCCATACATTGTATATTGTTGATGACCACATGAAGAAAGATTAATAATGTTTTAACAGACTTAAAATTGTTTAAGCTCACATACAACTGATTCACCCCCCCCCTCTCAGTTGTTTTAGTATTTCCAACAATTGGTATCAGAGCGGGTTCCTTTTATTTAAAGGTAGATCTGTAAGCTTAAACATGACAAGTCATGAAGGGACTTCAGCCTCTAAGCCCCCTCTGTTTGATGGAACAAATTTTTCCTTCTGGAAGATTGGAATGAGAACATATTTAATGGCCTTGGGTGCTGATGTTTGGGATGTAGTAGAGACTGGATATACAGAGCCTGTTGTGCTAGCTAACAAGGATGGTAAGTTAGAGTTTAGCTTTAATGCCAAGGGGATGAATGTTATCTTGAATGGGCTTGCTGAAACTGAGTTTGTAAAGGTGATGCATCTTGATACTGCCAAAGAAATGTGGGATAAACTTGTTAACAATTATGAAGGAAATGAGAAAGTAAAAGGTGCCAAACTTCAAACCTACAGATTGAAATTTGAACAACTAAAGATGAATGAAGATGAAACAATTAGCAAGTATTTTTTAAAATTTGAAGAAATCGTAAGTGCCATGAAGGGTCTAGGTGAGACGTTTGATGACTCACTCTTAGTTCAGAAGATTTTAAGATCCCTTCCAGATAAATTTAATCCAAAAGTCTCTACAATAGAAGAATTAAATGATCTCAAAACTATGTCCATTGATCAACTTCTAGGAACTCTAACTGCATATGAAATGAGGATTAGCAGAGATAAATCCAGTACTAGAGAAGCATCTTTTAAAACAGACAAGAATACTGATTCAGAATTTGATGACATTGAGGCAAAATTTGTGAGAAGGTTAAAGAAAGGATCAGGAAAATATCAAGGGAAGTTGCCCTTCAAATGCTTTAACTGTGGTAAGATAGGTCATTTTGCATCTAAATGT
>ML836869.1:9427-25453 GCA_009831015.1 Picea engelmannii | reverse complement strand
TACAACCTTCTGTCACATTCACTTCTATCATTCACTATCATATTTGAACTAGAATCAATCACAACACATCCATGCTCTCCCACAACTTACTCATGCTCCTCAATCATACAATATGAATGCTACTTAATCATGTGTAAGAAACAAGTATACCATGGAAATCATATCAGTACTGAAACATAAGGGTGATGCTCACTCCATCAACCAACACAAACCAAATTAGAATAGCCATACCAAGAATTCCTCAATCATTCATCATACAACAAGAAAGAGTATCCATCAAGACAATCATGCAACCATACCAAAGTTTCTATGGCAGTTCTGAGCCCATAGAATGAAGATCTAAAACTTTCTTTAGTTGTCAAGAACTTGGCACCAACTCATACTCAAATATTCATGACTTCATCAACTGTACACGCTTTGTCTTCCTTCATCTTGTGTGTGTACATGCTCTGTCTCATTGCAACCCATGTATGTATGCTCTTTGTCCCACTGTTGCTCGCATACTCCTTCAGAAAATAGGGTTTCTGAACTTCCAAAACTTTCGTTGTCAAGATCTCAGACTTACGAAAACTTTGATGTGTCCATGAGATCCTCCAATCCCTCTCTCTCTCAGAATAGATCTTCAAGATATGCTCAAGATATTATTATCACAAGAGACCCTTGCCTCTTATTTATACTCTCCAAGTAGCTTCCTTAGAAATATCTTCTAGGTCACTTTGTCCACATAGTCATTTATGTATAACTTTGTCAATTTTTCCACTTTTCCATATATCAATAGCCACTTGACCACTTAACCCACTTTCATCATTTTAGGGTTAATCACTTTCCATAATTAGAAAGTTCTCAATTTACTTTATTATTTAAATAATCCTCCTTGACTTTGTCACTTCACTTTATTATTTAAATAATCCTCTTTGATTTTGTCACATTACTTTATTAATTGAATAATCCTCCTTCTTTGCAAGCAATTTGACTTCTTTTCCCTTTTGGGGCTTCAAGCCAACATATGAGGGTTCTTCAACTTCGTAAGGCCACAACTCTCAAACCGTGAGGAGTTATGTGACATTCCACATACCATCGGAAATGGCACGACAAGAACTATCTATCTAGGATAGTTTCACTGACAAATTCACTGATATTCATCTCATTATTCCATAATTAAGCATGGTTTATCTAACCATACTATTAGGATAACTCAACCACAAATCATCTTCCCATGAGGGATTTCACCATAAGGGGACCACTTTGGATTTCATCCATTTGTACTTATTATCAACCATGACAAGACAATAATGAGTCATCTTTACATCAATCCAACTATGCATCATATATCAATGACAACTCATTGATCCATATTCATCTATGCATCATATATTAATGACAATTCATTGATCCATCTTCATCTATGCATGACATCATATGACTATGATTCCACTTGACATCAATCCATTCACGTCAAGGATAATACATATTACATCAATATTATTATGAAAAGACATTGTTCCTTTGACATCAGTCCATCAATTAATCAACCACTCAATCCTTTGACATCAATCATTTTACATCAATGACAACATGATCCAACAATCTCCCCCTTTGGCATTTATGACAATACCAACATTGATGTCAACATCAATCATTGATGGAAACATGTAGAAAAGGCATTGCTCTACATCAATAGTCATCTCAATCACATCAATGTGACTATCTCTCCCCCTTTGACATCAATGTAAAAGGGTAGTTCTTTGCTTGGGGTTGCTCCCCCTGCCTGAATGCATTTGATCTTCCTATGAATAATCTCTCCCCTCTTTTAACAAGGGGTATCACTCTGATGCAATGCTAAATATATATCACTCATGCTCTGCCTATGACCAATGATCCCCCTGGAATCATGCCTTTGTCCTCTGCATCTGATAAATATCTCCCCCTAGAATCATGGGAGGAAGAATGACTCCCCCTAAGGGTATGTCTCTGCAATATGAATAATATGCTACCACTGCATATAATTTTGCTACAAATGCTACTTCTTAATTGGAACATAGATCAACCTCTGTTTCTATGGTGATCCTTGGACATGTCCTTGCATCAACTCGTGCTATACCATACATCATGAAGCAAGAGATATATCAATAATGAAAATACAGAATCATGAATAAAACATCAACCAAGTACATATTGTTCCATATTGTGTGGAAACCATGCACATCAACACCATACAATGTGCCAACCATGCACAACACCTATGTACATCAACCATGTACATCAATATCATAGAATTAGCTATAAGATATCATCAATGGAGTGTATCAACTATATTCTTCTACAAACATGCAAACCATGTGTCGCAAATATCACTCATGATATGCCTCCACCATGAACCAAGTGCCATAAACATGCATCTCAATCAATCAAGTGTCTCAACTATATCATCCCATATATCATGTACCAAAGTATATGCTAAACAAGAAATACCAATGGTGTACTTTAGCCAAGTACTATCATCCACATACATATACCATGCATGAGTGTATCAACATGTACTAAACATGCATCATCAACTGTACCAAGAAAGGGCATTAACCATGCACCAATAGCACAACAAGATGAACTACAATCAAGATGTGTCCTCATATATGAATTCCATATCAACCATAGACCATGTGCCAATCATACTGCCAGTAGGTGTACCAAACATGCATCAAATAGAGATCAATCTATGACTCATTAATGATGTACAACATGACCACCTCATCAACTCATCAACTACATGTCCCAATATGTAGTCCATCCATATTCCAAATGCATGCACCAAGATATCCAACAAATATGCTTCCAATAATACATCATAAGATATATCAATGTAACTCAAGTATGTACCAGCCATGCACCCCAACAGATCAGCCTCAATCTCCATTCACTACAACAAATACTAAGCATCCAATATGTACTAGAAGTGTGCCTCAATAGATCAATGATATCTCTAACTAGCATCATCATGATATATCTCATAACCAAAGTGCCATAACTTCACTGTCACAACCAACATTGTTCTTCAACAAAAAAGTGTCTCAATCCACACTCTAGGGTTAGTACCATGTATCCAAGATAGTCTTTCAATGCTCAACCATATGTCACCACCATACATACATTAATTATGTATGCCAACATGTAATCATGAAAACCATGCTGCAATTTATAGGCATAGTCTTTTTCCCAAGGCTTTACCACAGATACACGACCTACTGCATAGACAACTTGTGTATGTACATGACCTATTCATAGGTCAGCTCGCGTATGTACACAATTGCTACCATTGTAATTAATGTATGCTTTTGAATATGACAAACTTGATCTTCCCTTAAGGCTTCCATTCTGCTCTGGTTCTTCAGTCTTCTTTACCCACTTATAAAGGTGTCCCTACTTCTCATAACTTGAGCTCTGAGATTCCATATTTTCAAAAACTTCTTCCTTCCTAACTTCATGCCTTATTCTATTCATGCTACATGAAGTCCTCATCATGGAATTTCTTCTTGTGTTCCAACAATCCTGGGATTTGTGACCAAATCCACTACAACTATAGCATCTCATGATGTGACAGTGAGCAACAATGTGTCCTACTTGATTACATCTCCAACATCTTAAGGCGTTGTGAAATCTTTCATTATCTCTCCTTGCATACAATCTGCACTCCAAATATTTGTGACCATATTCATTACATGAGTAGCAGTGACCATGAATTTTTTTTTCATATCTTTGCTTTGGTGTCCATCTTGAAGGTGTCTTGAATTTTCTTTGAGATGTAAAGATGGCTTCGTGATGTCCTCCTTGTTTTGTCCTTTCCTTCCCTTGTGTATATGGCTGACTTGCAACATCATTTCCATCCTTTGAGAGTGAGGGACTTACCTCATGCTTCTTTGAGGTGATTTCTTCAACATGTGTAGCTTCTTTCTTGTATCCAAGACCTGATTTATCATTTGGTGATCTTTGACTATCCAAGATCTCATTCAATATTGTTGAGCTATTCAAGAATTTGTTTGACTTCTCTACTTTCTTTCTAAGATCAACAACTTCAGCTTCCAACTTATGACATGACTCTTCCTTTTCAATTACTTGGTTCTTTAATAGTTCCTCTATTCTTTTGGCTTYTTCAATTTAGGTCTTGAGATGGATATTAACTTCAATACTTTTGCTAATCTCGTCATCTACCTTCTTATTTTATTCTATTTCATTCTTTAGTCTTTTGATCTCTTCTTCTTTTTCTTATAATAGAKTATTTTTACTTTCTTCTTGTTCCTTGAGCATTTCCTYTAACTTCAAGATATGCCTTTGATTCTTTCTAAGAAACTTTTTAGTGTTATCAGAAAGATAGCTATATTCTATGTAGAAATSGTCATAGTTGTATTSATATAGACCCCATTCAACTTTCCTTTTAAGTTCTGATAGTTCTTCTTCTACCTTTTCCACGGGATAACGATTATCTAACTCTACACATACTATCTCTAGGTTTTCTTCTTCACTTGTAGAGAAATATTCAACATCATCACATTTTGAAATATTGCAATCGTGGTTTTTTGGAGATTTTTTACCTTCATTGATCTTGATGGAATTGTCTTCAAGGTCTTCCTTTTTGTCAACATCATCACATTTAGAATCATTGCAAATACAGGATTTTGGATATTCTTTACCTTCATTGTTCTTGATGGAGTTGTCTTCAAGATCTTTCTCCTTGCTTTGGAATGTCTCCTCTAGCTTTAGCCATAGATCCTTGGTGGTAGTACATTGTCCCATGCTCTCTTTGATAGAATTTGAGAGTCCACTAAGAATGGTCTTGAGAGATAATGAATCATTCTTCTTTTCTTGCCTTTGAGATGCAAACTTTGACTTGTTCTTTAAAGGAGTTGATCCTCCAATAGATGCCTTCCAAATTCTCTCTCCTATTTCCTTCAAGTGCACTTTCATTTCTATTCTCCATATAGAATAATTTTTCTCATCAAGGATAGGAACTTCATCATCCATTTGTGTGTCAATGGATATCCTCCAAGATTGTTAAGGCTTATAGTGAAATCCAACTCTGATACCAATTGTTGGACAAACCGAACACACTTAGAGGGGGGGATGAATGAGTGTGGTGCTCTTTTTCAAACTCTTCCCTTTCACAAAACGTCTTAGTTAGAAATCACCATTTACTCATTACTTATTTCTATAATTTATAACAAGTTAAATGTGAACATGCATCGACAACATATATCATCAACAAGTCATCATCACAAGGAACACAAAGAACACAAGATGTATGTACAATTTTCCTTTTATTACAGACTATAATCCTTGGGTTATGAACAACAACTGAATAGAGATACAACTCCACAAGAGCACCATATCTATAATGCAAGAATCAACTTACAAAACTCAACATCAACTGAGAAGAGGAATCAATCCTCAACAGATACCAATCTTTCAACATGTACGTGGCATGTCAGTAGTGAAACACGCATATGTATTCACCCTACGAATAGTACAACTTGTGTATGTACATGGCCTGTCTGTACTAGAACATGTGTGTTCCTTCTGAACAACTAGGGTTTTCTCTCCAAGGAAAACTCATATCCTTTGCAGCCTTTTTTCACATTCACTTATGTCATTCATTTTCAGATTTGAACCAGAACCAATCACAACACATCCATGCTCTCCCACAACTTACTCATGCTCCTCAAACATACTATATGAATGCTACTTAATCATGTGTAAGCAACAAGTATACTATGGAAATCATATCAGTATTGAAACATAAGAGTGTTGCTCACTCCATCAACCAACACAAACAAAATCATAACAACCATACCAAGAATGCCTCAAGCATTCATCATACGACAAGCAAAGTATCCATCAATACAATCATGCAACCATACCAGAGTTTCTATGGAAATTCTAAGCCCATAGAGTGCAGATCTGAAACTTGATTTAGCCGTCAAGAACTTGGCACCAACTCATACTCAAATCTTTATGTATTCATCAACTGTACATGCTCTGTCTTCCTTCATCCCGCATGTGTATGTGCTCTGTCTCACTGCAGCCCGCGTATGTATGCTCTATGTCCCACTGCTGCTCATGTACTCCTTCAAAAACTAGGGTTTCTAAACTTTCGAAACTTTCGCTGTCAATATCTCAGACTTACAGAAACTTTGATGTGTCCATGAGATCCTCCAACCATTCTCTCTCTCAGAATAGATCTTCAAGATATTCTCAAGAGATTCTTATCACAAGAGACCCTTGCCTCTTATTTATACTCTCCAAGTATCTTCCTTAGAAGCATATTCTAGGTCACTTTGTCCACATAGCCACTTTTTCCACATAGTCATTTATGTCTAACTTTTTCCAATTTCCCACTTGTCCATTTATCAATATCCACTTGAACACTTAACCCACTTTCCTCATTTTAGGGTTAACCACTTTCCATAATTATAAATTTCTCCATTTACTTTATTATTTAAATAATCCTCCTTGACTTTGTCACTTCACTTTATTATTTAAATACTACTCTTTGATTTTGTCACATTACTTTATTAATTAAATAATTCTCCTTCTTTGCAAGCACTTTGACTTCTTTGACCTTTTGGGGCTTCAAGCCAACATATGAGGGTTATTCAACTTCATAAGGCCATAACTCTCAAACTATTATGAGTTATGTGACATTCCACATACCACCAAAAATGGCATGACAAACACTCTCCATCTAAGATAGTTTCACTGACACATTCACTGATATTTATCTAATTATTTCATAATTAAGGATGGGTTATCTAACCATACTAATAGGATAACTCAACCGCAAAGCATCTTCCCATGAGGGATTTCACCATAAGAGGACCACTTTGGAGTTCATCCATTTGTACTTCTTATCAACCATGACAAGACAATAACGAGTCATCTTTACATCAATACAACTATGCATCATATATAAAATGACAACGCATTGATCCATCTTCATCTATGCATCATATATCAATGAAAATTCATTGATCCATATTCATCTATGCATGACATCATATGACTATGATTCCATTTGACATCAATCCATTCACATAAAGGATAATACATATTACATCAGTATGCTTATGACAAGAAATTGTTCCTTTGACATCAGTCCATCAATCAATCAAACACTCAATCCTTTGACATCAATGACAACATGATCCAACAATATCCACCTTGATCATTGTTTCAGAGGCGTTGATCTATCTTTGATAGTCTGTGTAGAATTGCGTGTTTATGAATTGAGTTTCATGACTGATTAAGGATATTGTGCAGAGTCAAGTGGGTAGTAGTTTGTGGCAAGTTGATCTAGATTTTAAAG
The DNA here is from genome assembly GCA_009831015.1 of Picea engelmannii. Taxonomy (NCBI): domain Eukaryota; kingdom Viridiplantae; phylum Streptophyta; class Pinopsida; order Pinales; family Pinaceae; genus Picea; species Picea engelmannii. The sequence continues at coordinate 18,099 of ML836869.1, read as the reverse complement.
TTCAGTCTTTACTTCTTGCCAGAGTCCTTTTGTATGGTTTTCATCAGGGATATCTAAGTTTGACCTTGGTCCATGCCCCCACAAGGATTTTTGTAAAGAGAATGATACTTTTGATTTCTTGGAATGAAATAAAGTGATTGTTATTATATCTCATTTGTGTTAATCTATGACTTGGTTATTTTTTCTTTTGATCTCCACATTTACTTTCTACAATCTGCATATGCCCATAAAATTATATAAAAATGTTATATTTTGCAACAATATTTTTATTTAAAAAATCAACCTGAGCCCTTGTAATTAGTACTTGTGGATTGGGAAATGCATTTTGAGGCTATAAACACAGGTTATTATTCTTGAATATCTTTCCTTATCCAAGCAAGATCCGAAAATTCTTGAGTAAGATAAATTCATATCTTTTTATCAACAACAGTTAAGCCATACATTTCCCTATCATCACTGCACCCATTTCCCAAACATCCCCATACCTTCTCATGCACTTACATGACCTAGATTGGTCTTCACCTGGAAACATCCCACATCTAAGGAGAATTATCCTAATAGGACGTCCTAAAACCCTCTCCAAACATGGCTTATAGAATAGCATAACGTCTTTGAGAACTTGTTTGGTAAAGGGGGGTTTCATGCACATGTTTGGGTAACTTGATTATTAGATGTGATTGACATTTCTATGATCCCTGTGACTTATGATCCCATGGAGTGCATACTTTTTGTTTCTGTAGGACCATGCCAACAAATAGGTACACATGTGGAGATGATTAGCTCAGACCTCCATAAGGATAAAATCACACTAGATGGATGCTGAGATCCCAACTAGGGGCAACATATACCAGAGGCTTGCACCAGAGAGAGAAGAGGACATTCCACCAGAGACAGCTTGGCAGGCTTGGACCCAAGGGGATCTTTCCCTCCCACCATGATGTTGGCCCTTGAAGGCCATTTATGTCATCATTGAGATCCTTGATGTCATCCAGTTGAGGAATCCAACTTGAGGACGACATTAGTTGGCACGTGTGGCAGTTCTAGAGGTGTTTTGAGCCCCAACGTTTCACTTGGAGGGCTAAGGTTTCAGAAAGAAGGATAATGTCACCCTAGGAGGGGCATGATGTCACTCTAAAAAGATAAAGTTAGGGTTTTATTTGACAATTTTTTGTAAAAAATGGATTTTTCATGTAACTGGCCATGTCGACCTTTTTGACCAAATTTTGTAATTAAAGGTCATTTTGATTGTATAAATAAGGGATTTTTCCCTTGTATTTGATCATCATTCTTTCACTCACACAAGTGAGGTATGAAATTTGGATCCCTTAGGGTTTATTGGCTGAATTTAAGTGGTGCACAACTCTTGGAGGAGGCTTTTATTCGTGTTTTTTGGCATTTTCTTGGTGGAAATTCTTCAACTAGGCTATTTGCTAGATTATTCTTGGTGAATGTAAGTGAATTTTTGCAATTATTATTTACTTTGAATGGTTATAGTACATTTACTTTTCATTTTACTAATATTATGAAATTTCTAGATTAAAAACCCTAGGAGATCAAGCACATGTTATTGTCCTTGTCTTAATAGCTTTTCACTTACTAGATTTTGCTAGAAAACCTATCCTTTGAAGAATGTGATAGATCCCTACCATTGTAGCACTCTAGCATCATTTGCTTCATCAGGCCTTTATTTACTTCAAGCTTGAGTTAAATAATAAGGAAACTGCTAGGGCCTAGGGTTACCGACTTCCTAGTAGCCGTTTTCCTTCTAGGGTTTGTTGATTGAGGCCTTGGGTTACCAACACATAAACCATAATCCCTCTTGTCCTTAGCTCACAGATTATCATTTGATTCCTTCAAGAGTTCTACTGCAAAAAGTGACTCCATTACCCCTAAAGACACTGATCTAGAACTTATACTTGATTGATTGATGAGAACAACCCTTAAATATTATACCTCAAGCTATTTACTAACATTTCCTAACCCTAGATTAGATTAATCCACTAAAATTCTTGTTGCTGTTACAAAATTAAGCTACGACCAATTATTATAGCAGTAAAAGCTCTTAAAAGAAATTACTAAATTTGATTTTTACATTGCCTCATTAGATTATGACAAGTTCTATCATAGTGTTATTGTTATATTATCATTTTTGGTCATTTTGAAGCTTATTTAAGGCATTGATTATGAAGCCATCATTATATATACATTGTTGTTATATATCTATGTTTGCTTCTTCTTATATCAATTTATTGCTTTCATTGAAAAGTCCAAGGTTTTATGAAGCACTAACATCAATTGTGCTTGAAAAAATAGTGTTTTCTTGTTTCTTTGTTCTGGGCAGGTACACTTAAGCATATCATTGTGTCATTTGTTAAAACTTTGGGACTTTCTGATTGGTGTGAATTGTGAGAGGGGATAACTTTTCTTGATAATTCAACCTTTTCCTTATCAAACCCCTAGGTTGTCGAGGACATCTCCCCTAGGATTTCATCCCTAAATAGAAAGAGGTGTCTTATTAAGGTGACAATTATAGGACAACCTCATGTTACGCCAATTTTCCCTCCTTTAGACTTTTCCCTTTGGACAAGTACAAATTGCACGATAACATTTTGGCACGATTGTCAGGGAACATTGAGTCAATTCTCCTCAAAGACGACACTTTTGAATAAGTCTTTCCTCAAAATCCTTTACTTTTCAAAGCTTACCTGATGACTCCACTGAGGGTGATCCCCTCATCCCATTGATAGTTTCAAGAAAACTATCTGGCGAATTCACAAATGATGACCCATAGCAGACATCAATACACTCTTTCATCTTCTCCCGTAGTTCCTGTTGCGCCTATAGATCCTCCTAAATGGTATCAAAAATAAATTTTTGGCCCTTTGTACTTAGCTAACACCCAAGGAGGATTACACGATCTCCCCAAAAGGGATAATTTATGGATACTTAGATTTTTGGGAGAGGTAGGATCTTATGGAAAATCACATTGGACTAAGTTTTATAAGGGGTATGAATTTCACCAATCAAGAGAAGAACACCCTAACACCTTTATGGGGATCTTTGCGAGCTCACTCACCGAGAGTGCCAGAACTTGGATTAAAAAATTTCCAAGCGAAAGCTTCAAAACCCTTGAAGATGTGGAACGATCTTTCAAGAATAGATGGTGTAAGAAAGAAAGTATGGCCTCCTTTTACTCTCAATACCTCGAAGTTTGCAAAGGAACCAATGAAAACATTATGTAATTCAATGATAGGTTCAATATTTGCATTAGCAAAGTTCAGCCCGACTTTCACCCAAAAAGTGCTATTCTCCAACATTACCTAAACTCCTTAGAAGGAAATTTGCAGTTCACCCTCAAGGATCGATTACCTGCAAGCCTAGAAGAAGCACAAGAGATTGCTTTCTAGATTGAGGAAAACCTTAGGTTCAACAATTCCATCCATCAATTTAGCCTTTATACAACAATGATATCTGGGATCCAAATGAGGAAAGAATGGTGGAACCAAAGCATAACCTCCCAGAGATCCTAGTGGTGGAATATAGTGATTTCCCTAGAAAATGGAGCACAAGTTTCTCAAACATGAAATATGCTTCCTTGTTCTCTCAACAAAATGAACCTCCTGAGGATTTGGATCCCACTCAAGATACTTTTAGAAACCCTGAGGTTGAATATTTTGAATAATTTGTACCACAAATCTACGAGGAGGATAATATTGAAGAATAATTCCCTGTTGTCTACCAGGTTGGAAGCATGGGAACGAAATATGGGGAAACTACACCCTTGTACGTTACTCTCCAAGTTAACGATTTCCTTCTCCATAATTGTGTTTTTGATCCAGATACCCCTAGAAACATTATGATCGAAAAGGTTATGAACCATTTAGGCTTTAGTATATCACAACTGAACATGCAAGGTGGTTTCACACGAGGCATCATTAAGAACCTAAGTGTTTCCTTCCATGCCTCCCCAGATGCCCCTTTCACTATTGATGTGTTAGTAATAGACACTTTAAGCAACTGGGGAATTAGACAATGTAAATACTTGATAGAAATCTTGAATGAAAGTTTCCAAAACCAAGTGTATGAAGCTATCATACCTCACCCTGAAGGAGGATTCTTTACCCTTCACAAAAAACCCATCACAGTATGCCTTATTGAGACCCCTGAAGAACCTGATATTCGACTCCTTTGTGTAAACAATGGGATTGAAAGTTGGTTTTTCCAAGGAGAAAATTCAGAGGATGAATCTACCAAAACACCTGAAGGAATGTGGACTTTGGAATTTGATGGAGCTCATTCAAGTTCTGGCTCGGGAGCAGGTATTTTCCTGACAACCCCATCCAAGGAGAACTTCTATTACTCCTATAGACTTGAGTATCACTGTACAAACAATGTTGTTGAATATGAAGCTTTGATTATAGGTCTCAACTTGGAAATCGACAAAGGTGTCACACACCTAAGAGTTATAGGAGACTCAGACTTGATAGTATCACAAGTGTTTCTAGACTTTGCTGCCAAGAATGAGAGATTAAAAAGGTACCGTGACTTTGCAAGATCCATTGCAAAATATTTTGAAATGGTGTCAATAAAAGAAGTTCCCCGTAAAGAAAACTATGTAGCAAATGCCTTGGCTATTTCCGCTTCCACTTTACAGCCCTGTGATGGTCCACTCCAAAAGCTGTGAAAAATGGAAGTCTTGTTTAGACCATCGATCCCTAATAACTTGGAACATTGGAAAGTCTTTGAAGATGATGACCAAATCCTTAGATTTATGGAAAATAGTAGAGAATTCACTGATTCACAAGTAAACTTCCTAGCTGATTCCATGGACCTAGACGTGGTTAACCTACAAATTAACACTTTTCCAAAAGGATGTGTCCCTTTAGAACACCTCTTTGACAGACACGATGTTTACAAAGGAAAAAAACCCAACAAACAAACAGATGAAGCCTTGGAAATCAACATCGACATTGAGTTGGATCCAAGAATGGTCAAAATAGGGAAGGGGACTACTGAAAAGGAAAGGATTGAGATACTAGACCTCATAAGATAATTCAAAGATACCTTTTCTTGGAATTATGATGAACTAAAGGCTTATAGGGGTGATATCATCCAACATGCAATACCTTAGACAGAAGGAGCCAAACCTTTCCGACAAAATTTAAGGCATATTAACCCAAAGTTGGTAAAGTAGATACAAAAGGAAATCCAAAAGATGGTCGATGATGGTATCATAGCTCCCATTAGATATTCATCATGGATTTCAAATTTGGTAGTTGTCTAAAATAAAACTGGTGATATTTGCTTATGTGCAGATTTCTGAAACCTTAACCAACTATCCTTGAAAGACAACTACCCCCTCCCAAATATGGAACATTTGTTACAAAGGGTTGTTGGGGCAGTAATGATGTCCATGCTGGATGGATTTTATGGATACAACCAAGTATTACTCAAAAGAGAATACCATCTTAAAACGACATTTACCACACCATGGGGAACATTTATGTACTTAAGAATGCCTTTCAGCCTTATGAATGCAGGTGCAACCTTTTAGAGAGATATGGAATTTTCCTTTAGGGGTCTCATTCAGAAAATCATATAAATTTATCAAGATGATCTCATGATCGTATTAAAGGAGAGGAGAGACCACATCTCACACCTTAGAATTGTTTTTGAAACATGTAGAAAGTATGGTATCTCCTTAAACCCTAAGAAGTTTATCTTCGAGATAGATAAGGGGAAGCTATTGGGACACATAGCCTCGAAAGGGGGAATTTCTATAGACCTGGAAAGGATCCAATCTATCAAGGATGTACGTTCCCCAGTTAACAAAAAATCCTTACAATCTTTTTTCAGAAAGATAAATTTCATTCGAAGATTTGTCACAAACTTTGTCGAAAGAATAAAACCCACGAGTGCATTACTGAAAAAGGATACAGTATTCAAGTGGGATGATAAGGCCAGTAAATCATTTGAAGACATAAAATATTCCATCTCCCAAGCCTCAGTTCTAGTTAGTCCTGACTATTCATGCAATTTCATAATATTCTCTTTTTCCTCCCAAGACACCATTGCAGGTGTCTTGTTGCAAAAGGACGTTGACGACCATGAACACCCCATCGCCTTCATGAGTAAATTCCTTAGGGATTCATATCTTAACTATTCAATTACTGAGAAGCAAGCTTATGCATTATTGAAGTCCCTTAAGCGCTTTAGAAACTACGTGGGTTATAATAAGACTAAGGCTTATGTCCCTTACCCAACAGTAAAGGATGTCCTATCACAACAAGATTGTATGGGTACTAGGGGTAAGTGGGTTTCCAAAGTCCAAGAGTATGATTTAGAGATAAAACCCACCAAAATTGTAAAGGGACAAGGCTTATCCCAATGCTGACTGAAAGCAACCAAGAGGCCATGCAAATGGGAGAAAGTGAATAGATAAGCATGGTAGTCAATGAGTTAGAACATGATCAATGATATTCTGACATAATATACTACCTTAAGAATTTATCATGCCCAGATCATCTAGTAGAATACAAAAGAAGGGCCTTGAGACTTAAATATATGAAATATTGTTTGACTAAGAATGGTATGGGTTGGAAATACCCTGAAGGATTTCTCCTTAGATGTGTGAACCAATAAGAATCTAATAAACTATTGAAGGAATTACACTCCGGACATTGTGGTGGACATTTCGTTTATCGTACCATTGCACACAATATCTTAAGAGCTGGATATTATTGGCCAACATTGTTCGCCAATACTCACCGATATGTTTGATCATGCCATCCTTACCAATACTTTAATGGTAAACCAAAACTCCCATCACAACTGTTATAAGCAAAATCTGTCCGTAGGGACGGATCCGAGCTATCCGGCTATGAAGCCGGTTACATCCCCTTTGGTAGCTCGACACGAGGCAGAGACTACCCGCACCTCAGGTGGTCCTTCGCTCGATGTGGTAAAGAAGGGGAAGAAGAAAGGTGAAAGAATTACAAGAAGTCGTTCTCAGGACCACCCACCCTGGGGGTTATCCTTCCTTAGCTTCCTGGATGGCCAAAATGGGTTGGGAGTGAAAATTATGGGCAACGGGATGAAAACGAGCTCGCTGATTTTTAGGACAGAAAATTAAATAAAGTGGAAAGCGAGCTGTTCACTTCCTTAAAGTGTTGGAAATTGTCCCAGAATGGGTCGTCGAGGTAAACTAGTATCCTGGGTAAATAACCAATGAATGATTTAAGTAAAAGGGTATGAAACAAGGGTGAAAAGGGGGTTTAAAATCTACAGTCAAGTACCTTTAAATGGCTGTAAATTGCAAAAAGCAAGCTATTTGAAGCTTTCAAGGCAAGGAAACAAGCCCAAAATGACTTGATATCCCCTGGGGTGACCCGGAAAGTTATCTCGGAAAATCGTTAAATAAAAAAAGGGCTGTAAAAGTGGATGAACAACTTTGTAACAAGCTGTTACAGCTATGATATAAGGGAAAGTGTACAGAACTTCAGTTTTGGTTTGTGAGTGAAAAGGTGGACTGACGAAAGGTTGACTTTAAAAGTATTTTATTGGTCAATTTTTGTTTTTATCACATGCCTTGGCCACCACACTATTTTAAAGGTTATCCCAATCAGGCAAACACATCCTGGAACTGTGCCAACCAGTATAAGAAGAGTAGTCCTAGCTGTCCACGGTGGTTAGGTTGGAGAGTTCCCCATGCAGTTCAGAGAAGTAGGGGTTAGCCACTTCTCGTCACTAGCGCTTTCGGGCTCTTAAAGCCGCTTGGATGGAAGAAGGATACCTGTGAAAAGGAATCTGAGGCTCATGACCCCCCTAAAGAGGGTTTTTGCTGAGCTTACCCAAGCATAGTAGTATTCCAACCAAGCTAAGCTAATCAACTCCTTGACCGTGTGGTATTGAGGAAAGACCACTCGATTTATACTAACTAGACAACTTTTGAGGGTCTCCTGATGAAGACTCCCTAGCTTTGACTCTTAATATTATATGAAATTGAAATTGCATAAAATGAAATACCAGACCATCCATGTGGTGAGGTCACGCCTTTCTTTCACAAGTGTGCCTCCTGGTTACTGAAATTGAAATCTATCTTGAAACTATATACATAAAACAAGTAAATAGATAGGTGACATATATGTCATGGCTAGATAATATGTGTATGTAAATATCTAAATAATATAAGTTTTTTGTTTTTTGTGTATGGGGCGGACCCCTGAATTGTTTTCAAGTGTTTTTTGTGGCTTTTTTCATATATTTAGCTTGCTGATTATGCATGGCCCCTTTTTGGGGCATCCACCTGTAGATTAGTGAGCAAAAAAAGATACAATGAAAATGTAGCAAGATTAGATGATTACAACATAACAATTACACCATTTGACCCAAAGGAATGGGTTGAGACTCTTTGCGAACGGCTAAGCCGCCATATGCATGAAATCCTCAACTAACTCCTTGTATGGGGATTGGAAATTTAGTGTTTGAAATATAAAAGGTGTGACTGTTATCTACACAAGTATTAACCATATTTTTAACATGAATTCACAAGTGAACCATTCAAACTACTTACACAAATCGAACATATAAACATTGATATGTATATCAGAAATTTTTGGAGTGAGTTCAAGTGATAATTAAAGTGTGTGTGAGAGTGATTGGGTAAGATTTAC
>ML836868.1:31947-46435 GCA_009831015.1 Picea engelmannii | reverse complement strand
AAGAGAATTCACCATAACACAAAGACAAGCTATGTAGATAATTAACCATAACACAAAGACACAATACACATATATTTTACGTGGAAACCCATACGGGAAAAAACCACAAATCTTCTTCTTCTTATATCAATAAAGAGTTACATTCAATTTATGAGAATCTACTCAAAGGAGGATCCAACCCCCTAGATTTACCAAAACAAACTAGAAGAAAGCACCAAATCCCCAGAACACAGGCTCTAGCTTGTAGAGAGGACACCAATCCTCAATGAGCTCCAACTCACCCTAGCAGCACCCTGCCACCCTAAAAAATTGCAAACTTCGACTTGCAGTAATTAGTGAGGACACTATTCTTCTCAGGCACCAACCTAGTGAGTGAGGAAACAAGTCATCTCCCCTACACCACCATGCCTCCCTGTATTCATTTTTCTCTAAAAAAAATCTCAACGCAAATTGACTTTTCTCAATACTTTTCTCTATACCTCAAGGTCATCTGATATATCTATGGTTCGGCTCCTTAGAAACTTGATCCTTCATTGTATCACACCACTCTCATGCAAAGCACACCATTCATTTCTATTTATATTGTCTCAACCTTAGTTAGACTAACTTTATGTGGACTTATAATAGTTACACTATGGACAAACTTTGACTTCATCAAACTCTTGTCAGCTACAATTTTGTCTAGATAAAGTATGTGGATGCCTGACAATTACATTGTGGAAAAATATTGACCAAATCAAAGTCGAGTTAGTTATATGTCAACAAACTTCTGATCCATACATTCTTTGACTAAATCAAACAGAGCAAATCTCCCTTGTTTTACAAAAACGTTCATTGTTGCAAAAATTCACATTCTGGTTTACAAAGCATCTACTGTGCAGATAGAATAAGAGCCCAAGTCAAGAGTCTTCATCTTATCATACTTGGCCTACAAAACACTCACCCGGTTGTGCCACCAAACTATTAGCATCCCCTGGTGACTCGCTCTCTTAACTACCAAAATTCCACTTGTTTCATTGCATTCCACTTTAGACTTCATCTCGTCACACTCCACTATGCCATTCATCACATTGGCTCAAGGCACCCTGCAGATTTTCATCTATGCAATCTTCCACACACTCCATGATTGCGGACAAGGGAATTTGTCGCATTACACTTCACTTGTAAACTGTGTCATAGGTCATCCTCCTATTCTTTGCATGCTTCTAGCAAACTCAATCACTTTCGCACACTGCTTGATGGATTTATGTCGTTGATCTTCTTTTGCACATTCTTTTCACAATCTTCTTCTTTGTCATTGATCATTTTTTCCTTTGATTCTTCTGTACGCTTTTGTTTTCATATTTTCAGGACTTCCTCTACCTGTGCGACATACTTTCAGTCGTACCTTCTGGGCCATTTATCCTTTTGTCCTTCAATCCTTCTACACACTTTTGTTTTCAACCTTTCACGAGTTCTTCTAGGGGTTTCATTGCAATAGGTCTATGATAGTGCAGTAGAAAGAGTTCTTTCACACACTTCCTCTGCTTGTGTGCCATCTTTGCGCCACACTAATTGTGATCTCATTGACATCGATGACAACATATACTCAACACTTCATTCTCATATCTCTTAAATTTTTTCCTTGTGCCTTTAAAGGAATCCTTGTACAAATTCCTTGGACACCTTCCATACCAGAGGGTGTAATAGCTTTTAAAGGATAAAGTTGCACATATCTCCTCACCAAATGTTAGATACTCCCGGTGGTAGTAAGGTATTTTTTAAATTGTTGCTAGCCTCCTCGAAATTTCATCCATAAGCTCTAGATCTTTCTCCATCTCGCTTAACTACATGAGTGCAAACCCTACTGCCAAGTTACCACTGTTAAAATGAAAAATACAAGTGTTGGTCACTTATCTAAAACATCCCTTCCTCCACATGTATGTACACAATTTGATTTCCTTCCCACTGTTTCCTCTCTTGCTGACAAGACCTCGAGCTCTGATACCATTGTAGTATCCCTAGTAGAACTAGGCTAGGGTATTGTGTTTGTTGTCCAATGATGTTGTTTATCTTCACATGTTTAATGCCAATAATTGATTGATAACTTTTCACAAACAATTTGCATGCATGACATTAAGTAAACTTTTGTCAAACACATCACATGTAATCCAAGTACACAAATAATGGAAGAGACGACATTGACATCTTTTGTTATGAATGGAGTCTATAAATACAACAATGATAGATCTATAAAGCTTGTTATAGCAAGTGCACCAAATACTACAAACACAAACAAAACCTGGGAATGAATGCCATTGCCTCCTCAATATGTTGCTACCAAGCTGCTCCAAGGTTATCCAAGCTACTTGTTGTTCTCTCTAGTTCCCTGGCTCAACATAAAGGTCTCTCGGCCCACCTCTAATCCTCTCAGTTCAGTCCCAAGAGCCTATGACTCTCTTCCAAAACTTCTCGGCCTACTAAAAGACCCCCGCAACCATCCCATAACTCGTGGATCTACTGCAAGGGGATCTCAGTCCCTCAAAGGACCCTTGTTGCACCTCCAGTGCCCCCACAGACCTGTCAAAATAGTCATGGCCTCCTGCAGTCTCCACGACCTACTCACAAGAAGGATCAAGTCCCTTCAATAAAACTTCAGTGCCCTTCCTTTTCCCATGTCTTTGTAAAAATGGGGAAATCGAGCCTCCCTAAAAACCCTACAATATTCCACCTGTTATCACATAAAATTGTCAAAGGTCATATGTGTTTGTTGTGAAAACTCAAGTATGCATCCTTGCCTCGTCTCTCTCTTTTCTGCACACCATTCCTAGGTTTTTTCTCGCCTCTAGTTAATAAAGTCAATTCCCCTTTCTGATCAATGATCTGGTTTTCCTTAGTGTCTTGTTTGATTAATCCTCGGCTCAAGGTTTTTCTGTTTTCTTTAAAGGATGAACACATATCGTAATTTTGGTCGAATTACTGGTCATCTTGTTTGCCACTGATTAAGCTCCCAGTAAGACATCCAAGTCCTTTGTTTGTGCAGTATCAGCCTTAAGCACAAAATGCAGCATTCAATGCAGCCTAGTTCGGGCTTAAAATGCAAGCAACAATCGGGTTCAATTTTCAACAACGAAGATCCCAGGAGCAGTTCAAATCAGCGGCTCACGTGTATTTAGCAGGTCGAAGTTGCACGGAGTCTAGCGTCAGACAAAATCCCCAGAGTTAAAGATCAAGCGCCACACGTCATTCTTCATCAAATGATCGTGACTTACTTCGGGACTTCGAGCTTCAGAAGTTTCAAGATCTATACTCTCGGTTTCATCCGGAGTGTTTTCTCTCAGAGTTAAAGATCAAGCACCACGCGTCTTTTCAGATCGGACGATCGTGATTTACTTCAGGAATACGGACTTTGGGAGTTTCAGCATCTCCAGCCCCAACTTCATCCAGAGTGTTTTCTCCCGGAGTTAAATATCAAGCGCCACGTGTCTTTTTAGATCGCACAGTCGTGATTTACTTCGAAAATCCGGGCTTCGGGGGTTTCAGCATCTCTAAACCCGACTTCATTCGGAGTGCTTTCTCCCAGATTTAAATATCAAGCGCCTGTGTCCTCCTCAGATCGATGGTCGTCGTTCACTTCAGAGCTCTAGCTCTACCCGTAGACCGCCCCCGAGTTCTGAAGTGACAAAATAGGTGGCATTCATCAGTTCAAATATGTGGCACTCTCGTTAGGCATGACAATTGGCACCCATCTGTTAGAGACATGTGGCATCCATTTAGCGTTGACATATGGCACTCATTTCAAACATTTTTATACATAGCTTCAAACTCATTTTTGAGTGACACATGTCACCCCTCCATCCGCGACATGTCGGCATAGTGACTTCAAGTCACCCCGTCAGTTGCGGAAGATCATCCTCTGGTAGGTGTTCTAGTTCAAGCACCAATATTAGCACCATCTCTATGCACGGTTTTTAGTGGTTCCTAGAGTTGGTAGACAGATAAACTTTAGTGATGGCTCTAAAAGTATTAGGGTTTCCCAGATTGTGGATTTGCACCAGATCGACGACCACGTTTCATTGTGGGGACGCGACTTGCTCGAGTGATAAAATTCTTGAGCGGTCCCGCAATCGAAATTGTGGTATAGCGAAAGAGCTATGTGGCGGAAGATGGTGAATTGTGGGCTCAAAAGCGGTGTGAGTTCAACTGCTTTCGACAACCACATAATCACATGCTTATAAGACGTCCAATCCAAGAGCAGTGTGTGGCCACCCCCTAGGCATTAAGCCTCGTTGTGATCCCGAGAAAAAGAAGCTGATGGAAAACGGAGTGGTGGTTGAAACCTCGACTCGCTCCATAAATAGAAAGCATGGAAGGTTTATTCGTGGAGACAGAATTGTCAGCCTGAGGTACCCCAATGGACGGTTTTTCTTGCATAGCCATGCTCATCTCAACTCGTGTCTGACAGGAGGATGCATGCACAATCTAACAGAAGAAGATGCATATGTAAAGCCTTGAATGGGATGGCCAGATCACACGGCTAGTAGTCATGGACTGATCTTAGTATAGATGGATCAATTCAAGATTTTGTTAAGGTCGTCAATTGGTTGAGCAAAGCTCCCTATTTTTTTATATTTTGATGCTAGAACTGTCCTCTGGTTATGTATCAAATTTGAGACTTTCGCATTAATAGAAGTCATCTTCTTTCATCTCTTTGTTTAAACTATGTTGAAACACTCGGTCATGGAGGATCCAGTCGAGGGTTATGATTCTATTGTAATGTAGGTTTGATTACAGTAGTGTCATGACCAGTTTTAGTCAGCTTCCTTGTTATCTTATTTCCGCTTACACTAAAAGGCTCAGGCATGGAGGATCCAATCGAGTGGTTGTATTTGCATTGTGATGTAGGTTTGATCATTACGTTGCTGTGACATATTTCAACGTCTGAAACTTGAGTTCAAGAGTGCTCTTAAGCCTGATTTTTTCTTCACTAAGTTGTTGGAAAGTTGGATTCCCATAGCAGACTTGTCCACCTTTCTCACTAAGTCTTCCTTCTGCCCACCCTTAAACTCAAATCATTGACTGAAGTTAACGAGGCCCTCACTTCCCTTTGCATTGCTTGTCTAGTTTATGTCATTAAAATCATTCTCATACCGAGTTTTGTCCATTTGACCTCGACTCATAAAACCAACATCCACCAAACATTCTGATGGGTATTGGGCCTATCCTCTTGCAATCTGAGGGTGACTCTCAGTGCTAACATTAATGGCGTCGCTGCGGGGGAACGAATTGAACACATTTCCCTGGGATAGAATGACACAGAGATTCTGATTCTAAAGGTGCATAAAAAATCAATAACTTGAAGATTGCAACTTGCACTTGGAAACTCCATTGTTTCAGTTGTGGCTCCCAAAGGTAGACACAGGAGGTCTACTCCACAGCTGCCTCTAGCAACACCTAAAGTTAACCCAGAGAAGATTATCAAGAAAGGAAAGACCTCTCAAGAAGGGCTTTCAACTGTTATACCAGGTGATTCTGGTAATTTACTTGATTCTACTTTTAAGACTCCAATAGTTGTATCTAATTCTCCTTTTATATCATATGTTGGAGTTTCCAGAAGTTTGAATTTTAGAAGTTTTCGTGTTGATTTCTCCCCTCCTAATCTTCGTTTGGAAGGAGAAAATTTTGAAACTCTTGTCTCCCCTGATATTGTAACATGGTTTAGACCCAAGAGCTTAGAAGACTTTCCCACTTTGGGCTTTACTACTCCTCCTCCTATTAAAGTTGTTGTGTCCAAAGAGGGAGAAACTTCCTTTCCTCTGAACCCTATACCATTCTCCTCCAACACTCAGTTGTTTCCGCTTTTTTTTATAAACACAGTTGCAGTCCTACCTTCCCAAAATCCATCTCCACCTTGTTCTCCTACAGTTCACATCCAAATGGCATGTGCTAATCCTCATAGAAATAGAATGGATGCCATTATAGTTGCTAGGTATGCCCCTCTTGTTTTACCTCAGCCTATGAATTCCCTCCCGATTTGAGATTACCTCAAGTACATGCCTAAGTTTATAGGAGAGGAAGACATAACTGTTGAATAACACCTTTCAACTTTTTACAGTTATGCAAATAATATCAACATTGAAAATAAAGATATCTGGTTGAGAATTTTTGTAAAGAGCCATGATGGTGAGGCTAGAAAATGGTTCAGGGGCTTGACTCCTCGATCTATTAATGGGATTGAAGCTCTAGATGATGCATTTTTAAGACATTGGGGGGATAAAAAAGATTTCATTTATTATATTACAAAGTTTGGGTCACTTAAGAGAGAAGAGGGGGAGTATGTCTTAGACTTCTCCAAGAGATTTAATAAGATGTACAATAAGATCCCTAATGAGATTAAGCCTACTGAAACCTCTGCCAAGATCACTTATGCTAGTGTTTTTGACCCTGAGTTTTGCCTCCTGCTGAGAGAAAGAAGAGCTACGTCCTTGGCTCATATGCAAGACGCAACCCTCGAAGTAGAATCCAATATATTGGCAGATGATAACCTTAGGATTAAGGCTGATAGAGACAGGAGAAAAGGTAGGTTTGAAGCTTCAACCCCTGGTTCCTCTGCTTCCCACCCCAAGTTGATGAGTTGACAAAACTAGTAAAATCACTTTCTGCAAAAATGGAGAAATTGAAATTTGAGGGGAAACAGGGCTATAAGAATGGCCAAAATACTGACAACAGGGGTAATTTCAGGAGACCAAATAATAGCCCTCAGATCATCCAGAGGGATCAAAGAAATAGTGATATGGATGATCAAAAAGTCCAAGCCCCTCTCCAAAATAACCTGGTTACTAATGAAGAAGAAGAAGTAGAAGAAGATGTTGATCTTGAAATCCATTGTCTTGGTGACACCTCTTCATCTCCTCATTTAACTCAATTTGCATATGAAGAGTCTCTCGTAGACAGTCAACTTAATGAGATGAGCAAAGGAGAAAGGACCAGTGGCGGTCCAAATAGATACAACCTCAGGTCCAAAAAGAAAGAAGGAAAGCCTGATATTCCTAATCATCCTACTAAAGCAGAGAATCCTGCTAAAGAGGTTGCAACTAGCAGCAAAACAAAAGAGGCACAAAACCCCCAGGCAGTGGTTAAGAGCCCTATCCCATAAGTAAAAGAGATTATGAAAACTCCCTCTTCTTTTAGCTTTGAGAATGAGATTCAAAAGATTAAAATTCATGTACCTTTCTTGGAGCTAGTTAAAATTGAGGATTTCAAAAGATACCTCTCCAAAGTGCTGCAACCTGAGCCTTCATCTCATTCCACTGATTCAGTCAACCTCCAAGATAAAAAACCTATTGTCATACTGGGACCTTTGGTTGAGGATAGAGATGAATCCTCCCCTCCTTTCTATACCTCATTGAACATCCACAATAAGGTGTTGCACAATTGCTTGATGGATTTAGGGGCATCTCACAATCTCATGCCTAAGATTGTCATGGAGGAACTCGGGTTGGAGGTTAAAAAAACTTACCATGACCTGTACTCGTTTGATTTCAGGAAGGTGAAGTGCCTCGGGGCTATCAAAGACTTGGTTGTTTCCTTGTTCCAGTTGCCAATGAAAAGTGTGGTCATGGATATTGTGGTGGTTGATGTCCCCCCTAAGTTTGGGATGCTCTTGTCTAGATCTTCGATTAAAAGACTGGGGCCCAAGTTGCATATGGATCTTTCATATGCCATTATTCATGTGCTTGGGGGAGAGCATAGAAGGCTTTACAGGGAAGCTCAACTTACTTACATTATCAGTGATGAAGCAAATCCAACCAACCACCCCATTTTTGCAGTAGACAATTATCTAGGAACCAGTATATTACAACTCACTGATGGTCGTCAAGAACCCATTGAAATTAGAAAGCAACCCATCACCTCTTGTGAAGACCCTCCTTTCAATATCTCTGTTTGGAAAATGTTTTTTGATGGAGCCTCTTCCAGGGAAAGTGTTGGGGCTGGGGTACTTTTCATTTCCCCGACCCAAGAGACCATATCTTTGTCTTATAAGCTCGAATTTGAAACAACAAACAATGTGGCAGAATATGAGGCTCTTGTTTTGGGTTTGAGAGCTGCCAAAGACATGAAGATTGAGGAGCTAGCAATATTTGGAGATGTTGAGTTAATTGTACATTAGGTCATAAATTTGTATCAAGCAAGCACCCCAGGTTAAAGGCCTAAAGAAATGAAGTCTAGGATCTTGTTGAAAGTTTCTTCTTGGCTTTTAATATCTCTTTTGTTCCAAGAGAGGACAACATTGTGGCAGATTCCTTGGTTGTTTCAGCAAGTAAGTTTAGTGTTCCTTTGCCCCCTAAACTCAAGTATAATGTGGAGGTAAAATACATGCCCTCTATTCCTGACAATGTCAAGCATTGGAAGGCTTTTGAGGATGATCTTGAAATGAAAAGATTTCTTGAAACTGTAGATGAATTTTTTTGATGTACATATTGATCAAGATCAAGATCAAGATAATGAAGAAGTCCTTCATGCTGATGCTTTTCTGAATAAAATTGTTGACCATCATATTGTTCAGTTGCCAATCAACCATATTCCAAAGGGACTTGTCCCCTTGGAGAGATTGTTTGACGGAAATGATGTTGTTGTAAAGGTTAAAAGTTCAACTGAAGAGGATGATGTGACTGAATGCAATTTAGGAATGGAGGAGGATCCCAAGTATGTCAAATTGTCTAGCATTTTGTCAAAGGAGAAAAGGGTCAAGTAGGTCAAGATTTTGAGGGAGTTTGCTAATGTTTTTGCCTGGAAATATGAAGACTTAAGAACATATGACACAAACATCATGGAACACAAAATCCCTTTGAAAGAAGAGGCCAAACCTTTCAGGCAAAAACTCAGAAAGATAAACCCCATGCTGCTACATATTATGGAAAAGGAAGTAAAGAAGTTGTTGAATGCCCAGATCACCATTTCGTTGAGATATTCAGAATGAGTGGCTAATCTAGTGCCTGTGAGGAAGAAAAATGCGAAAATCAAGTTGTGTGTTGATTTCAGAAATTTGAAAAGGATCTTCAAAAAGGATAACTACCCCTTGTCGAAGATGGAGCACATTTTACAAAGACTGACTGGTTCATCCAGGATGTCTATGATTGATGGTTTCTCTGGCTACAATCAGATCTTTGTTCTACCTGAAGATAGAGAGAATACAACCTTCACTACTCCTTGGGGCACATTCATGTATGCTACAATGCCCTTTGGATTGATGAATGCAGGAGCGACCTTCTAGCGAGCCATGGACATTGCCATTATTGGGGGGAAAGACAAATTTGTAGTCATCTATCTGGATGAACTTACAGTACTCTCAAGGTCTGACAAAGAGCACTGTCATCATTTGAAGAAGGTCTTCCTGAAATGCAGAAGGTTTGGTCTCTCCCTCAATCCTAAGAAATCTTTTTTTACTATGAAGGAGGGAAAATTATTGGCGCATATTGTGTGAGCAAGAGTAAGAATTGATCCAACCATAGTGAAGGCCATCCATGCCTTATCTTTTCCCAGATATAAGAAAGAGGTTTAGTCTTTCTTGGGTAAAATCAACTTTCCGAGGAGGTTCATTTCAAATTTTGTTGAGTTGGTTAAACACATTACAAACATGCTTAGAAAGGGGAACGAAGTGAAATGGACTGTTGAGTCCAAAAATTCTTTCGACCAAATCAAGAGGGCTTTGACTAAATCACTTGTGCTCATCATCCCTGACTATTCTAAGGAATTTCTAATATTTTATTTTGCCTCATCTGATACATTCGCTGTTGTTTTGCTACAGAAAAATATAGAGGGGTTAGAGCAGTCTATTTCCTTTTTCAGTAGAGCATTGAGGGATGCAGAGATGAGATAAGATATCATGGAGAAGCAGGCATATGCTTTGGTCAAAGCCCTCAAGGATTTCAGAGTATACATTATACATTCAAATATTATTGCATATGTCCCCTCGGCCTCAGTAAAGGAGATATTGATCCAGCTTGATATAGATGGGAAGAGAAGCAAATGGATTGCCAAAATTCTGGAGTTTGACCTGGAAATAAAACCCACCAAATTGGTGAAAGGCCAAGGTTTAGCCAGGTTACTGGCATAATCAAATGGCAAGGCATTGGGGGTTAATTTCACAAACATCACTCAGAAAATCAACAGATTGAGATTGTTGATAAAGACTCTCATGTCAGCCTCAACTTAGCATAATGCACCTGGTATAAAGACATCATATATTTCCTGCAAAATTTGAGGCCTCCTGATGGTTTGGACAAAAACAAGATAAGAGATTTTAAACTCAAAGCAACCAAATATTGCCTCATTGATCAGGTTTTGTACTGGAAGGATCATCTAGGAGTTCTACTGAGATGTCTAGACCCACAAGAAGCCCAAAAAGCTATCACTGATTTTCATGACAGTTTATGTGGGGGACAACATTTATGGAGGACCATAGCTTATAAAATCCTTAGAGCTGGGTATTTTTGGCCAACCTTTTTACTAATGTTTGTGCAAATAGTAGGGCCTGTGTAAAATGCCAAAAGTTAGTTGGAAAGCAACAACTCAAATCTTTGCCTTTGAAACCTACAATGGTTTATGGACCTTTTCAGTTGTGGGGTCTTGACTTCAATGGAGAAATTCACCCAGCCTCAAGTGGTCAACACATGTGGATTTTGACTACCACTGTTTATTTCACCAAATGGTTAGAATCCATCCCTACAAGGAGTGTCTCGCATAAGGTAATCATAAGCTTCCTTGAAGATATCATGTCCAGATTTGGCTGTGCAAGAAGGATCGTTATAGAGAATGTTGCCTCTTTCAGAGCCGAACCATTAATTAATTTATGTGAGCAGTATGGGATTACATTAATCCACTCTACTCCCTACTACCTTCAGGGAAATGGTTTAGTAGAATCTGCCAACAAAAGCCTCATAAAGATCATCAAGAAGTTGTTAGAAGACAACAAGAAGGCCTGGGATTCAAAGCTAAAATTTGCATTATGGGATGACAAAGTTACAACCAAAAGGTCACTTGGCATTTCCCCCTTTCAGCTTGTGTATGGGGTTGAGGTTATTTTTCCTACTCAACTCACCTTGCATGTGGCAAAGTTCCTCCATGAATACTAAGGAGAACATGATGATATGGTCAGGAGAATACTATAGCTGGTAGAAGTACATCAGACCAGGGAGCAACTGCTTGATAAAGCTCGGGACAATCAGCAGAAAATAAAACGAGCTTTCGACAAAGGGGCAAGCAGGGAAGATTTTCAGCTGGGAGATCTGGTGCTCAAATGGGATGCCCCCAAGCAATACAAAGGCAAACATGGTAAATTCGAAGCCTTATGGATTGGTCCATTAAAGATTTCTGAGGTATTTACAAACAACACCTATATATTGCAAAACTTGGAGGATTTTGAGGTTTTGGGTAGACCTGTCAATGGGCATTTTCTGAAAAAAGGATTTTGTTTAAGTCATGATTGGCTTTCCACCATTGTAATTACCACTTTCTTTTTATTTTCATTATTAATAAGTGACTCTATAACCCAAAATCTAAGGCACTGGAACTGGGCATTCTTGGCAGCTCCCAGGGAGCATGCCATCCCCTATGTAACCAAATGTTATCACATAAAATTGTCAAAGTTCGTATGTGTTTCTTGCGAAAACCCAAGTCTGCACCCATGCTCTATCTTTCTCTTTTCTGCACATCATTCCTATGTTTTTCCCCTTTTTGGTTGATAAAGTCAATTCCCCTTTTCGATCAATAATCTTGTTTTCCTTAGTGTCTTGTTTGATTGATCATTGGCTCAAGGTTTTTCTGTTTTCTTTAAAGGATGAACACATATCGTGATTTTGGTCGAATTATTGGTCATCTTGTTTTCCACTGATTAAGCTCCGAGCAAGATGTCGAAGTCCTTTGTTTGCGCAGGTATCAACCTTAAGCACAAAACACAGCATTCAAAGCAGCCCAATTCAAGCTTAAAATGCAAGCGGCGGTCGGGTTCAATTTTCAACGGTGAAGATCCCATGAGTAGTTATGATCCACGACTCACGTGTATTTAGCAGGTTGAAGTTGTATGGAGTCTAGCGCCAGATAGAAGCCCCAGAGTTAAAGATCAAGTGCCACGCGCCATTCTTCATCGGACGGTCATGACTTACTTCGGGACCTCGAGCTTCGGGAATTTCAAGATCTATACTCTCAGTTTTATCCGGAGTGTTTACTCCCGGAGTTAATGATCAAGCACCACACGTCTTTTCAGATCGGACGGTCGTGATTTACTTCAGGAATTCGGGCCTCGGGAGTTTCAGCATCTCCAGCCCCGACTTCATCTGGAGTGTTTTCTCCCAGAGTTAAAGATCAAGCACCACGCGTCTTTTAAGATTGGACGATCGTGATTTACTTCGGGAATACAGGCTTCGGGAGTTTCAGCATCTCCAACCACAACTTCATCTGGAGTGGTTTCTCCCGGATTTAAAGATTAAGCGCCACGTGTCCTCCTCAGATTGATGGTCGTCGTTCACTTTGGAGCTCTATATCTACATGTAGACATCCTCTGAGTTTTGAAGTGCCAAAATAGGTGGCAGTCATCAGTTCATATATGTGGCGCTCTCATCAGGCATGACAATTGGCACCCATCTGTTAGAGACACGTGGCATCCATTTAGCGTTGACATATGGCACTCATTTCAAGCATTTTTGGACATAGCTTCAAACTCATTTTTTAGTGACACGTGTCACCCCTCAGTCTGCGACATGTCAGCATAGTGACGTCAGGTCACCCCGTTAGCTGCAGGAGATCATCCTTCGAGAGGTGTTCTTGTTCAAGCGCCAATATTAGCGCCATCTCCATGCGTGGTTTTTAATGGATCCTAGAGTTGGTAGGCGGATAAACTTTAGCGATGGCGCTAAAAGTAGCAGGGTTTCCAAGATCGCAGATTTGCACTAGATCGACAACTACGTTTCATTGCAGGGATGCAACTTGCTCAAGAGATAAAATTCTTGAGGGGTCCCGCAATCGAAACTGTGGTATAGCGAAAGAGCTACGTGGTGGAAGATGGTGAATTGCGGGCTCAAAAGCGGTGTGAGTTCAAACCGCTTTCGAAGGCCCCGCAATCACGTGCTTATAAGATGTCCAATCCAAGAGTAGCGCGTGGCCGCCCCCTATGCATTAAGCCTCGTTGCGATCCCGAGAAAAAGCAGTTAATGGAAAACAGAGTGTTAGTTGATGTTGAAATAATGTAACTGTGAAGAGCATTCTTATTATTATTTTGTTATTGGATTAAATCCCCATTGAGGATTAATCATGTTACTATTATTATTATTGTTATTGGATTAATCCCCATTGAGGATTAATCATGTCGATAATTGTATAAGGACCAAATCCCCTTTTATGGATTGGTCATCGGACAATTACAAAGTGTTGAATAAGAAGTCAGCCCCAACAGTTATAATGGAAGACACAGAATTAATTAAAGGTGGGTTTACCCACCCAGAGTGAGAAGTCGGCCCTGCCATATGGTGACTCTTCACACGTGCCAGGTTGATATAAATAAGAGGCTAGCGCCTCACTTCTTACACACAACTCACTTGCTCATTCTCTTATGAGGCAAGCTGCAATTATCTATAAGAGGCCAGGTTGAAGAGAGGAGAAGAAGAGTGGCACATCTCTTGGAGAGGACTATCTGTGTTGGTTTGAGTTATCTCTTGAACATTGTATAAGCTATTTATGATACGGAAGTTTTTTCTGGGTTTTCTTCCCCTAGAGGGTTTCATAGGATAAATGTTGTGTCTCTTGTGAATGTGTATATCTCAGTGATCTTGTTCTTATTATGCTCTTATCTAATGAAATGCAAAGAACTATAATAATGGCATAAACATTAACATGGTATCAGAGCCAACCTGAAGAAAGCACAATTTGCAAGAGGAAAAACGTCACTGTTACCGTACCCCAAAATTAGGGTTTTGCAAAAGTGAGTATTTTCAGCTCCCTAACCTCCTAGAAAGCTGGGCCCTCCCCCAAGGATCATTTTGGCACTTACAACCCACCTTTTCAGTGGCTAGATCTCCCGGAAAGTGAAACCCTAGGTTCACAAAGTACCAGAAAACCAGAAAACCAGAGTACCAGAAGTACCAGAAGTACCAAAAAACCAGACGCACCAGTCCAGAAATCCGCAGATCAGATTTGAAGGGGTAAAAGTTGGATTTTCGAAATTTCGACTGCACCAGCTAACTCACCTCAACTCAGCGCATCTATCCCCTGGATCAGAATTTCAAAATTAAAAGTTTGAAAAATTAGGGTTTCCTCATAAAACCCTAAGTTGCAGTTGCAGTTGCAGTTGCAGTACCAGTTGCAGTTGCAGCCGTAGAACCAGTTGCAATCACTCTTGAAGTTTTTGGTAATGATTACCACTGCTACCAGATGGAGCCACTACCTGCAAATGTTATCCGAGGTATGTACTCACATATGGTTAATGGTTAAACCCTAAAGAGTATTTGCAGGAGAA
>ML836868.1:0-30946 GCA_009831015.1 Picea engelmannii | reverse complement strand
CTCTAAAGGAGCTATTGTGATGATTGTTCGTGCTATTGCTTTATATTATCAAGAAAGATATTATTCTTGCTTGTTGTTTTGTTGACCTTGCTCCAGGTCACATGAGGAAGCTATAGCGAAGGTTGCAGAAGGAAACGTGCTAAAGGAGAGATCATAAATGAAGAAATCATCAGTGGAAAAGAAGAAGGTAGGTCACTCAAAAGCTGCCATGACCCACGCTATTGAAGAATCCATGTGAACTCTAGAAGATTAGCTCACATCAACTACAAGGCGCTACCATACATATGCAAAGCAGTCACAAGTTTACCAGAACTCAAAGGTGACCATGAAGGCGTATGCAATGGATGTTCACAAGGGAAGAACATCAAGAACCCGTTTTCGAAGAGGGACAGCAAGGCAGAAGGAGTCCTAGAACTCATTCATTCAGATGTATGTGGCCTAATGCCATCATCCTCCATTAATGGGTATGTATACTATGTATCGTTCATTAATGATTATTCTCATAAAAGACCTGGATATATTTGAAGTATTCAACAAGATCAAGGAATTCAAAGCCTTGATAAGAGAACCCTTCTGTAAGGAAGATTAAGATACTCAGGTCAGATAATGGAGGAAAATATACCTCAAAAGAATTCGTGAATATCTGCAATGATGTTGGGATCAAGATCTCCAACAAAACAGTGTAGATGAATGGAAGAACAAAACCATGTTGGAAGCTGTGAAGATCAAGATCTTCCTATGTGCTTATGGGCAGAAGCAACAATGACAGTTGCTTATGTGCAGAACCGATTTCCCCATAGTGCACTTGGGCTCAAGACACCAGAAGAGATGTTCACCGGAAAGAAGCTAGAGGTAAGCCATCTCAAAATATTTGGTTGTCCAGTGTTTATCCATATACTGAAAGAGAAAAGAAATAAACTGGAACCCTCCGGAAAGAAGGGAATATTTGTGGGATACTGTGAGGTATCCAAGGCCTTTAGAATCTACATACCTGGTCACCGCCATATTTAGATCAGCAGGGACGTGACCTTTGATGAAGAAGCTGCACTTAAGAAATCAAGAAGATGCCAGCTTGAAGAGGTATATGAAGAGGAACCTATAAATCCGAGAACGACAAAATCCGTGAGGGAAGTTCCCAGAGCTGCAGAACCTGTAAGGGAAGTCATAACTTCCCCTGATGAGGAGACTCCTGAAGATCATGTTATCACAGAAGTTCAAGAACCTCCTCAAATGACTTTCTCCCATAAAAGAAAGCCTGCTTGGGCAAGAGAGCTTATTCAAGATGGAGAGAAGTATGGTGTTCCAGGAGGAACCACAAGACAGGTGAAGAGACCAAAGCCATTCTCCAGTTACACGGCTTTGATGTGCAATCTACTTGATGAGGAACCTACATGTTTTGAAGAGGCCATCCAGAAGAAGGAATGGGCAGATGCCATGACAGAGGAATACCAATCCATAACAAAGAATGATGTATGGGAAATTGTTCCCAGACCAAAAGGTAAGGATGTGGTATCATCAAAATGGCTCTTCAAGATAAAACATGTTGTTGATGGAAGTATTGAGAAATATAAAGCAATAGTTGTCACTCGTGGCTTTTCCCAGAAGGAAGGAATCGACTATGAAGAGACATTTGCTCCTGTGGCTAGATACACTTCGATCAGAACCATTATAGCTCTTGCTCCCAAGATGAAATGGAAGTTGCATCAGATGGATGTGAAGACAGCTTTTCTGAATGGTATCATTGAAGAGGAAGTGTATATAGAGCAACCCCAAGGATTTGAGGTTGAAGATAGGAAGTCTCATGTCTGTCGATTGAAGAAATCCTTATATGGATTGAAGCAAGCTCCCAGAGCTTGGTATGACCGTATAGACAGTTTCTTGATGAGCTTGGGCTTTACCAAGAGTAAAGCAAATTCAAATCTCTACTTCAAGATCATGGAGAATGAACCAGTAATACTATTACTGTATGTGGATGATTTATTCTTAATTGGAGAAGAAAAGCTCATCGCTGAATGTAGACAGAGACTTGACGTTGAATTTGAAATGAAAGACCTTGGCCTAATGCACTACTTCTTAGGTCTTGAGGTATGGCAGAGTCCGGAAAGAATCTTCCTTAACCAGGGGAAGTACACGGTCGAAATCTTGAAGAGATTCGACATGCTAGAATGCAAGTCCATGAATACACCCATGGAAGCGAAGCTGAAGCTATTGGTCGATACTTCGTCAGATTTCATAGATGCCACTATGTACAGACATATTATTGGATCGTTGATGTACCTGACGAACACTAGACCAGACATCTATTTTGCAGTGAACACCTTGAGTCAGTTTCTGGTAGAGCCCAGACGTGTTCATTTAGTGGTTGCAAAACATGTGATGAGGTACCTTAAAGGTACAATGGATTATGGTCTCAGCTATGATGGAGATCATGACTTCACATTGAGTGGATATACTGATGCAGATTGGGCAGGAAGCGTTGCTGACAAAAAAAGCACTTTCGGATGTTGTTTCAGTTTGGGATCAGTCATGATCTCGTGGCAGAGTAGGAAGCAATCCAGTATTGCTCTCAGCACAGCAGAAGCAGAGTACATTGCCGCATGTTCTGCTAGCTGCGAAGCTATATGGCTTCGAAAGTTGTTGACATGCCTATTTGATTTGGAGATGAGAGCAACCGCGATTCTATGTGACAATCAAAGTTGTATTAAAATGACAGAGAATCCTGTGTTCCACGACAGGTCGAAGCACATAGAGATCCACTATCATTTCATCCGCGACATGGTACATAGAGGAGCCTTGAAGCTTCAGTACATTAGCACGGATGAACAGGTTGTTGATGTGATGACTAAACCTCTATCTCGTGTAAAGTTTGAACACTTTCGAGATAAGCTTGGTATTGTCCGAAAGGACCTTCCCTGAAAGGGGGAGTAGATGTATTCCTTGCTTTTGACCTAGTTGTTAGATGTAAAGCAAGATGATTCATGCTTCTAACCTCGCTGTTAGACGTAAAGCATGACGTCGTGTGATCCTTGCTTCTGACCTCGTTGTTAGACGTAAAGCAAGATGAGTTATGCTTCTGACCTAGTTGTTAGACGTAAACAATAGCGTCGTTGATTCCTTGCTTCTGACCTAGTTGTTAGACGTAAAGCAAGATGAGTCATGCTTCTGACCTCGTTGTTAGACGTAAAGCATGACGTTGTGTGATCCTTGCTTCTGACCTCATTGTTAGACGTAAAGCAAGATGAGTTATGCTTCTGACCTAGTTGTTAGACGTAAAGCATAACGCCGATGATTCCTCGCTTCTGACCTCGTTGTTAGACGTAAAGTGAGATGTTGATGTGTTCCTTTCTTCTGACCTTGTTGTTAGACGTAAAGCAAGATGAGTCATGCTTTTGACCTAGTTGTTAGACGTAAAGCATGACGTTGTGATTCCTCGCTTTTGACCTAGTTGTTAGACATAAAGCGAGATGATGATATTACTTGCTTCTGACCTAGTTGTTAGACGTAAAGCAAGATGTGACTGACACTGAGCTACTAGCTTAACCGCTGTAACATTGAGCTAGTGTAGTACTGTGATGTGACAGCCTAGTGCTGTAATGAGGTATCATTTTTACTGATACATGTTTGATGCAAATGATGATAGCATTCCTTCGAGAATGATAAGGTTGCTGATGAAGAAAACTTTCGATGACTCTTAAATGTGCTAGACAATGGTTCAAGATGATATTGACGATACTGTCCTCCAAGATTCCATTGATGATGCAGACCTCTCTCGCCTGATGTTGATGAAGAATACTCTTCTTGTTAAGGGGGAGTGTTGAAATAATGTAACTGCGAAGAGCATTCTTATTATTATTTTGTTATTCGATTAAATCCCCATTGAGGATTAATCATGTTGTTATTATTATTATTGGTATTGGATTAATCCCCATTGAGGATTAATCATGTCGGTAATTGTATAAGGACCAAATCCCCTTTTGCGGATTGGTCATCGGACAATTACAAAGTGTTGAATAAGAAGTCGGCCCCAGCAGTTATAATGGAAGACCCATAATTAATTAAAGGTGGGTTTACCCACCCAAAGTGAGAAGTCGACCCTGCCAGATGGTGACTCTTCACACGTGCCAGGTTGATATAAATAAGAGTCTAGCGCCTCACTTCTTACACACAACTCACTTGTTCATTCTCTTATGAGGCAAGCTGCAATTACCAGTTGGAGAGAGGAGAAGAAGAGTGGCGCATCTCTTGGAGAGGACTATCTGTATTGGTTTGAGTTATCTCTTGAACATTGTACAAGCTATTTATGATAAGGAAGTTTTTCTGGGTTTTCTTCCCCTAGAGGGTTTCATAGGATAAATGTTGTGTCTCTTGTGAATGTGTATATCTCAGTGATCTTGTTCTTATTATGCTCTTATCTAATGAAATGCAAAGAACTATAATAATGGCATAAACATTAACAGTTGAAACCTGATCCGAATTTATCCAGGGACGCAACAGAATACACCAATAACCATGAATACAAAGATGCAGCGGAAATAACGCTTTATTTCATTATTATCAAAGAACTGCAATTTGTTTACAGACAGAATAGAAATAAACTAGTTAGGGCACTGGAAGCTTATCTTTGAGAAGAGATGTGGTGGTTATAGGCCTCTAAATTTTGTGTTACAATGAGGCTCAAAGGCCTATATATTATTGAGAAACAATGGAAAACCTAAACATCCAAAAACCTAACCCTAGGAGATTAAACGTCGGAATATGGGCCTCGTCGGGGTAAATTGGTACATCAATTTCCCGGGGGTCGTAACTTTGGCATACTATCTCTGTTTGACACATATGATACATCATTAGAAAGATCTATCCAAGGACTACAACTTCTAATAAGATACATCATGGTAAAAAATGGACTAATATTCGTCGGAGGTTTGATGCCCAAAAAATGTTGTTTAGGGCCTCAAAACGACTCTGGAAGTCCAGGACCTGAAAAACTTCTAAAAATAGTAAATTGTGCTACAATTAAGGAAACTGAAAAACTGAAAGAAACAATGGTGGGGGTCCAATTGGAATAGGCGGGTGTCCACCAATATCCACCTGGATCATTCCTCCCCCCTTAGGAAGCAATGGTCCCCATTGCGTTGAGTTCCTCCATGATATGAGGAAACTTCTGTTGAACTTGGTCCCTGGTGAGCCACTTGCCCTGGTGAAGGAGTTGGCTTGCTTTGACAACTCGATATAGCTGGATCCTCTGCTGGCGGGTGTTCTTGATCTGTGTGTCCATAATTCAATCAGTTGTGGCTTGTTCCATGCAGTCTGGGTTTAACTCTATTGGTGTGAGTTGTTCTGCCATGTCGGATGTGTCAAGTAGAGGTGGAAAGTAAGGCCAAAGGCGGTCCACATTGAACATTGGGTGCAAACCAAGGAATGGTGGGATATTGAGCTCGAAGGCATTGTACCCTACAACCTTGGTGATGGTGGATGGCCCATATCGGAGCGGGCGAAGCTTGTGGTGGGGTCCAGCGAGGCGCTCCTTCTGCAAATGTAGCCACAATTTGTCGCCCACATGGAAGTTGTGTTACACCCGATGTTGATCATGTCGTTGCTTGTAATTAGCATTGGCTCTGTCCAATATGTCATGAACCTATTGGGGAATGTGTTGAATGCCCTCAATGAAGTTGTTCGCCTTGGCAGCTTCAGACTGTACATGAGTCGGATCAGCCTGAGTAGTTGCAAATGGTATGGCTACGTCAATGGGACACAGTGGTTGGAATCCCAAGCCCACCTGAAAGGGGTTGTGATCAGTTGAGTTGTGGAGGGCCTAGTTATAGCTATGTTGTACACAGGGGAGGCTCTGATCCCATGTGCATGGATGCTTTGATTTGTACATGTGAAAAATGTGTATGATCATCTTGTCGACGACCTCTGTCTGCCCATTAGTTTGGGGATGGAAAGTTGTGGACTTAGCGATCTTGGTGTCCAGCATTGACCAAAGGCTGGACCAAAACATACTGCGGAACCTGTTGTCCCGATCTGAAATGATAGACTATGGGATCCCAAAGTGTACCCACACTCGTTCAAAGAAGAGTTTAGCAGTGGCTTCTATTGTGATGTTCTTCTTGTAGGCTGCCATAATGTCCATCTTCGAGAATCTGTCGACAACCACGAAAACACAGTCAATGCCATGATTGGTAGAAGGAAGGCCCGACATGTACTCCATGGATATGGATTCCCAAGTTCGATTCAAGGTAGGCAACAAAGTATAAAGGCCTTGCTTCTTAATGTTTGGTTTGGCAATGGCACAGGCAGTGCAGGATCTGATGTACTTCCCAACATCCTGTCGAAGGTTTGGCCAATAGAAATACTTCTGCAATACTGCCACTATTTTCTCGACCTCGAAATGCCCAACGACCTGACTACAGTGCACTTCCCAAATCATCTTGGCACGCTCACTTCAAGGAACACAAAAGGTGTCTTAGGTAAAATAGTAGTGCATCCTCGAGGTGAAAATTTGGAACTCAGTTACCCTCCAAGAGCGTCTTGTATGTGTGGTCGAAATCTAGATCGCTCTTGTAGATAAGTGACCAATCAGAAGTCTCGTGCCCATAAGAGTTGAGCACAATGGTTATCGCCATGATCTGTGGTCGGTTGAGGTAGTCTGCAACATTATTGGTGTTTCCCTTCTTCTACTTGATGTTCAAATGAAACTGTTGCAGATATGTGGACCACTTCTAATGGCGATCGTTCTGCAACTTCCCTTGTGTCTGTATGAACTGTAGGGGTCGGTGGTTTGTGTGGATGATCGTTTCATTCCCCAAAATGTATTGCTTCCATTATTGGCAAGCCTGCACAATGGAATACATTTCTTTGTCATAAGTGGGATACTTCTAGACTGTGTCGGACAATGTCATATTGTGATATGCCATTGGATGCCCATGTTGAGTAAGAACTGCCCCAATAGCATAGTCAGAGGCATCTGTCTCGATCTCAAATGGTTGTTGCAAGTCTGTTAATGTAAGCATTGGGGCACAACAGAGGCGATGTTTAAATTCTATGAACACCTTCTGTTGATATTCCGACCAAAAGAATTTTCCTTTCTCTCCTTCGTTGGTGACTTGACTCAAGGGCCAAGTGATATGAGAGAATCCCAACACAAACCTACGGTAGAAATTAGAAAGACCCAAAAACTTGTGAAGCTCTGTTAGAGTGGTCGGGGGTGGCCAATCGCGGATGACTTGGATCTTGGTTGGATCCACATGCACCCCACGCTCATCAATAATGTATCCCAAATACTGAACCGGGTCATGCCAAAAGTGCACTTCTCCAAATTGGCACACAGCTTGTGTTTCTGCAGTGTTTGGAGGACATGTCAGATGTGGTGGAGGTGCTCTTCCCAAGTCTAGTTGAATATCAAGATGTAATCCAAGTACACTACTACAAATGAGTTGGTGAATGGCCGTGAGATGTCGTCCATCAGCCTCATGAAGGTTGCAGGCGCATTCATCAACCCGAAAGGCATGACCAGCCATTCGAAAAGGCCCTCCTTGGTGTTGAGGAAAAGATATGAATAGATCTTACTCAAGCATTTTCAGACTTTACTTGGTTAAAGTAAAGTAGACGGGAATATCACCCTATGTTTATAGCCAACAAAATATATATCCTAACTCACAAGTATGAATTACAAGTGCTTAGGCTAGTCTTTTATCAACAAAAAACTTGCTATAAATTCTCTTTTTATGTATTCTTTTGAACATATCAATTGCTGAAATAAATGTAAGAACATAAGTAAAGACACCAAGATGATACTCAAGATATATGAGACATAAATCAATCCTTCATTTCATTCAAATTCACCAAAGAGTCATTGTCTTTACAAAACTTCACACAAAAATCTTGGATCAAAGTCAAACTTAGAAATCCCCGATGGAACATACAAAAGGACCTCTGACAGAAAACCAAAACTGAACTCTAAAAGCTGGATCAGCTTGCCACAAATTGTTGCCCACTCGACTCTACACAATAGCCTTTATCAGTCATGAAAATTAATTCACAAACAGACAAGTCTACACAGACTATCAAAGATAGATCAACACCTCAGAAGAACAAGTGTTTGAATGATTTTATTTAGCGTTGAATATTGTTGTCTACAATAAGACCTTGCTATCACAAAAGAGAATTAGGCTATGATGAATATATGAATGAATGAAAACTGAACTATCTCAACATCAATTCAAAGAGAAAACCTTAGCATGCTTGATGCTTCTATCCTCCTTTTGTTCCTCCCCTTACTTTTGATTTTAACAAATTAGAATTGGTTGAAGTAGTTGAACCAACTTATTAGTTAAGCTAACACACGACTCAACTAACTTTAGTTGGGGGGGGGGAGGAGTAATAATCATAGTAGGGTCATAAATAAATAATAACTAGTAGGTGGGACCCCTTTTGACTCCCTTGGTTCATAACAATCCATTAGCATAACATAATCCATTAGTTAAGAAAACACGCCCCTTGTGCCTCCCCTCAAACACATTTACTTTTGGCAATTTTAGCTCATGAAATTTGAAAATATTTGAAAATAATACTCATATATCCAAAATAAAACATGTTGTCCAAAATCCATGAAGTCCACTGTCGTAAAACAATAAATAACATAAAATTCAAAAGCCATATTTTCAAGTCTGTGATGCAACCCTTCCATGGTTATTGTTGTCACCTCTTGATTTCCCAGAATTTGCCTTGGGTTGGGCAGAGCCTTTAGGCTTTATCTCACTGATCACAAGGGAACAATCATCCCTCAAATGCATCTGTCAAGACACGGATTTGTCAGAGTCATCGGAGGGTGAGGAAGGGGAAGCGATATCTTTTCCTTTATCAAATGCCTGGTGGGCTTCAGTCTTCAATCTCTTGCTAGTGTGGGAGGATTGCACTGGCGAGTGGTTAGGGGCAACTTGGACAATGGGGTTCAAAGTTGGAGGAGCAGGCAAGGTTAATTTTGGCCAGCCACGGTGTTGGGAGACTGTCGAATGAACAATCTCCTGCCACCCATCATTTTCTGGGACTTCAGACTGTAAAGAGACATGAGGAGACATCGAGATGTTGGGGATTGAGGGGCTTGGAAGGGAGGCCTTTCAGGCCTCGGTTGGACTATTCCGTGCCCAATCCAATTAAAGAATCCAACACGAAACAATTGGCCAAGCTCTTCTGAATCAATATCAAAATGTATAGACAACCTAGGCCTTCTTGGGCCTCAGTTCCAGTTACCTCTACCTCTGTTTCCTCGGCCATGACTTCCCTGACTAAAAAAACTCATCCTGCATATGTTAACAATTATCAAATAGTCTTTTATATAACCATGCATGACAAATCCTTAAAAATATGAAATAGATTTGGCTCAGAATGTATCAGGCTCATGCAATCCAATCCATACAAATTGTTCTAATGTTAATCAACGAGCAAGGGGGGTGAAACAATGTTCTAGGATACGTGAGGGTTTTGTATTGAGAAAAAATATGTTATAATGAAAGGGGAGAAGAAATGGTCACTGCTCAATGACAACAACAATCAACTGCAAATCAACCCAAAAAAAAAACCTTACTGCAATCCACAGTGCCACTTCATCCACTTAACACAAAAAGTCTCTTAGTTGTAATCAATATCAGAACAGGGAGTGAACAAAATGAATCTGGGATATGTGAGGGGTTTGTAATTAGTGGAAAATGAGAAAATGAGGGGAAAAAATCTTTACTGTTCATGAGATTAATCAAGCAATCCATAACATCTTTTGCAGTAAGAAAAATATGCATCAACCAACAATCAGATGATTGAGTAATAATTCATGTGTATTTGCTTAATTTCACTGTCCATTAATATCCAACACAGTGCCATTACAAAATAGAAGTATTTCGCACAATTTGTAAGAGGTTATGTTCCCTTTATTCGCACATTTTGCATTTAATAACAATCAACACAGTACTCAATCTGTAATCATTAACATCCACCACTGCCATACATTTTCCCAATCCACATCTATATTTGAAAGTAGTGTTTCCCAAAAAATAATAATGAAGTCACTACTTCTGTAATAGAGCCAATCAAGATCTGTAACGATATTCGTTCCAATATATATATATATATATATATGCAATAGAAGATCACGGGAGGAAAGGCACCAACCATAGTGAAACTTTGAGGCTAAAGGCATAGGCACAAGGAGGACTATTATGCTTGTGAATGGGAGGCATTTCTTGAACAAGGCCGAACAAGAAAATAGAGCTCTAGTTAAACCCAAGAATAGTGAAAACAACCATCCAGCCATGATTTTAAAACCCTTTAACAAACACGGTGGTAACAAAAAGCTATCGCCCAGGAAGACCACCAACTCTGATGAACTCAAAAAATTATAAGTAGAACCATCCATTTTCCATTCAAAACCAAAACTCCACACAGTTGCAGTACTCAGGACAAACACAAAACCATATAACTGAGCCAAAAACATTTCATAACCAGAGTGAAGTCAAGAATGGCCAAAAAGACATACATGTTAATCAAAAACCTTAAGACGAGAGGTGGTCGACTTATTTCACCCTGCTAAAAATCTGGAGCGTGAACACAACAGCCAGATGAAACAATAGTCTGATTAGGGTGGCGACCAATGGGAAGGGTAAAGGTGACGTGCAGTAAATGCACGTCGCCTCCACCCATATTTCATTTACTCCACAGTACATGCCAACGAGCCTCCATTAACACCATTAATCAACCCATGCATCGAGAATATCAACCATTTAAACCATAACATAATCCAAGTTCCACATAACAATTCAACTATTCGCGTGGTTACCTTGCCAAGTGCGCCACCCATGTTCATATCCCCAATATAACTCAAATAAATTACTTGACCACTATACAATTTAAACGATCATGTATAGAATTATCATCAACAGTGTGATCAACATCAATCTGAACCATAACATAATCACCATAAAAATCACAAAGCCATTACTCCCATGAGTCACCAACGTTTATAACATATGTATATCAGCTACCAATTCCACTAACCAATGCATAACCATTGTATTATCACCTTGCCAAAATGCGCCACCAAAATTTCCACCATATGCATATATATATATAAATGTAATTTAACATTTTTTCTTTTTTATAGCCATTTCTTTGTTATCTAAGGTCTAACAATAATCAACAAACACTTTATGCATGTAGTATTGCAGAGCTAGGTCTCTTTTGCATTAGATATAGTATTATGCTTTTCCTCAAAAATGCCTTTCTACAATTTTCACTAACATATTTGTTGTGCAGGTGCGAGAGGAACGAATACCATAAATGAATACAGGTTGTAGTATCATGAAGGAACAACATCCCAAAGCTTAACTCATATCAATGACAACCATATTCTCATCAACCATGTGAACCTTTGTAGCAGATCATCATAACATTTAAAATGAACAGATCTGATCTTCAAAAGCTCAAGGGGGTCCCACCTACTATCATTATTTAGTCTTATATAATAATAGGCTTTAGCAACACTTTGCGGGCGAAATTACGTTGACGTTTTCAATCGTCAACACTTGGGTTTGAAGGCAGTCTTCCACACTTCGGACGGTTCGATTGGTACTTGGTGATACCCAAACTTCAAGTCAATCTTGCTGAAATACTTTTCCCCTTTGAGTTGGTCTAGAAGGTCATCAATTTGTGGGATCGGGCACCTATTCCGAATAGTGATCTTGTTTTGCGCCCGATAGTTAATACAGAGTCTCCAAGTCCCATCCTTCTTATGCACCAACACGATCGAGCTCCCACAGGGAGATGAACTTGGTCGGATGTGACCTTTCTGCAGTAGCTCCTGAATCTGCCTCTTGAATTCATCGTTCTCCATAACAAAGCACCGATAGATCGGTCCATTGGGCAGCGACGCACCTGGGGTCAGATCGATGGGGTGTTTGACCTGACAATGCAGAGGCACCCCTGCGGGTGAGGTGCATATGTCCCGATACTCCTCCACGACCTTGTCCATTTGTCGCTATCATGCGGAGGAGCTAGGTCTAGAGGTCATTGCCATAGTCTTCTTCTTGCCTTGAGGGTGGATCATCACGAAAACAAATTTCTCAGTTTTGGAAATGAGCTTACTGCATTGTTTTGCAGTAACCAAAGAGATAGCGACAGGCGGTGGTACCTCTGGTATCTTGTACAACTTATTTCCCAAGGTAACAATAACAGCGCGAGGCCAGGACTCATACACATCATGTTGCTTCCACAAGTATGGTTGACCTAATAATACATCACAAACATCAAGAGGAGAAATGTCACATAATACCTCATCGATGAAGGGCTTGGTGTTGTAGGGAAGGCGACACTGCTGGCTGACGCGGAGATCCCATCCTTGGTGAAACCACCTGATGATGTACGATTGTGGATGTGTTATGGTCAATAGGCCCAACCGCTTCATGACCTCTACTGAAATGAGGTTCTTTTGGCTCCCATTATCAACAATGAATTGTAGCAGGGAACCCTTTACCCACATTTGGGAGTGGAAGAGACGCTCCTCCTCCTCTGGATCTTCTAGTTCTTTTTTTTGGATCTTCGTGGTGGAAAACGTGGCATTGGGATCCACATCGATAATCGACTTCCCTTTGCCATTCCCCTTTTTGGGTTCTAATTCAGTGTCAGAGCATGCATCTGATTCATAAGCCCTCATCTCAGCCACCAATGATTGTTTGGCCCAACACTCACTTGTGTTGTGAGTGGAGCTCTTATGGAACTCACACCACTTTCCTATATCCTTCTTTGGCTTCGTGGTGTTGTTCTTTGCTTGCAGCTTTGGCAGGTTGTCTTCAGCTGCCATGCCTTGGCTTTTTCCTTTGTTCTACGGTTTGGTGGCACCTTTCGCTTGCTTTTGATTCGCAGATCCAAAGTCTCGCTTCTTTTGTTTGAATTTCTGCTCAATCTTGGAAGCATACCAGTATGTCATACCAAGTGAGGAGATGTCGAGGAACTTCATTTACTCCTGAATGTATCTGTGTAGACAATTGCGGTACTTCAACACCAAATGTTTCTTCGAATCTTTGATACCCAACTTTGTGCGTAGGGTATGGAACATATTCATCAACTCATGCACATCTTGATCCCTTTATTGCCGCAGCGTAGTCCATTGTATGTACTTGTCCTCATAGCTCCCCACAGGATAATATTATTTCTCGATGGCATCTTAGAAAGAATTCCAAGTGTGTATAGCCGAGAATAGAGAGGGTTCCTCCTCATCCTTTTTCTCACAGTAGGTTTCCCACCAGTCCTCGACATGGGGGGCAACTTTAAGCACTAAAAAAACAATCTTCGCCCGATCGGAAAAGTCATGAACCGAGAAATATCCTTCTAATAGATTCAACCATCTATCTACGATGTCTGCATCTATTTGGCCATCAAATATGGGAATGTCAAAGTTTACTTGTACCTTAAAAGGGGTTGCGCCTCCAGAGTGGCTGTTGGATGCAGATGCGCCGCCAATGGGCAATCGTTGAAGGATCTAGGAAAAGTTATCCATCATCGCGTTCCTTTGTTTTTCAAGGGCCTCCTCGAGCAATATTTTGATAGGATCTCCTGCTCCCTCGTCTTTCTTTTCGTCCCCTATGGGCATTCGTTGGGGTTTGCGAGGCTGATCTTACAAAGGTTCAACCAGATCGAGCCCTAACTCTTTACACCCTGACCTCGTTGGGAACATGCAAAGAAGGATTGAGAAAGAGCAGACCACTCTGATACCACTGGTCCAAATTTATGCAGTAACGCAACATAATACACCAATAACCATGAATACAAATATACAGTGGAAATAACACTTCATTTCATTAATATCAAAGAACTGAAATTTGTTTACAGACATAATAGAAATAAACTAGCTAGTAGCTTATCTATGAGAAGAGATGTGGCGGATACAGGCCTCTGAACTCTGTGTTACAATGAGGCTTGAGGGCCTATATATTATTGAGAAACAATGGAAACCCTAAACATGCCAAAACCTAACCCTAAGAGATGAAACGCTAGAATATGGGCCCCATCAGGGTAAATTGGTACATCAATTTCTCGGGGTCGTAACTTTGGCATACTATATCTGTTTGACGCAGATGATACATCGTTAGAAAGATCTATCTCAGGACTACAACTGCTAACAATGAATATCATAGTTTGAAAGAGATCGATAGTTGTCGGACCATGATGCCAAAAAAACGTCGTTTATGGCCTCAAAACGGCTCCGAAAGTTCAGGACTCGAAAAACTGCCAAAAATAGTAAAATGTGCTATAATTAAGGAAACTGAAAAACTCAAAGAAACAATGGTGGGGCTCCAAGTGGAATAGGTGGGTGGCCTCCAATGTCCACCTGGATCAAAACCTCAATTTGGTCCATAAACATAAAGCATGGAAGGTCTGGTCGTGGAGACAAAATTGTCAGCCCGAGGTACCCCTATCGACGGTTTTTCCTGCATGGCCATGATGATCTGAGCTCGCGTTTGACAAGAGGATGCACACACAGTCTGATAGAAGAAGATGCAGACGTAAAGCCTTGAATGGTATGGCCAGATCACATGGTTGGTAGCCGTGGACTGATCTGAGTATAAATAGATCAATTCAAGATTTTGTTAAGGTCGTCAACTGGTTGAGCAAAGCTCCATGTTTTGTAATATTTTGATGCCAGAACTATTCTCTGGTTATGTATCAAATTTGAGACTTTTGCATTAATATAAGTCAGCTTCTTTCATCTCTTTGTTTAAACTGTGTTGAAACATTCGAGCATGGAGGATCCAATCGAGGGTTGTGATTATATTGTAATGTAGGTTTGATTACAGTAGTGTCGTGACCAGTTTTAGTCAACTTCCTTGTTATCTTATTTCCCCTTACGTTGAAAGGCTCGGGCATGCAGGATCCAATCGAGTGATTGTAGTTGCATTGTGATGTAGGTTTGATCATGATGTTGCTGTGACATATTTCAACGTCTGAAACTTGAGTTCAAGAGTGCTCTTGAGCCTGAGTTTTTCTTCACCAAGCTGCTTGAATGTAATGTCCCCATTTTGGGACATTATAACTTTACAGAGTGTTAGGCCTACCAGAGTAGTCAGATAGGGGTGACAGAGAGTTCGAGAGATATTGAGGGATTTTATTGGGCCCGACTTGCATCGTTCATCATCAGGATCCATTCCGCACAGCTTGGTTTTGGTTTCATTGCATTCCGACGATTTTCGTAATTTTGAGTTATTATGGGTCATATCTTAATTAATTTCACTAAGAAGGTCATAATGGGCATATTACTTGGAGAAACCTCTTAGTGTAATAGCTCATTGGAATAAGGAAGAAGAACACTACAGGATAAGATGATGAGAAGTGACTTTCAGTGGCCGGAGAAGCCATAAGGATGGATAAATCACTTTTTAGAGGTAAAATGATTAATTAATTAATTAATTAAGTGATTTAATCAAGGAATAATAAAATAAAGTAAAAGTCGCTTGGAGGGAAAAGGTCAACAATGAATTAGGGTTTCAGTAGTGAATTAGGGTTTTGGAAAGCTATAAGAGAAGAGTTGGCGACCTAATTCATTATTATGCAAATTATGACTTGTCATTGAGGAGAAGAGGCGCATCTCAGGAGAGATAGTTCAGTGGATTCCAAGAGGAAGACACCAGTTGGTTGATTTCAATGTTGAGAGACACAACCTAGTCACTGGGGAGATCATTCAGGTCTTCCATCATTCTTCAATAGCAGGTACACAATGTTCAGCAGCAAGGGCACATTCATCCAGAGTGAGGGCGCAACTTATAAGAGGGTTTTTAGTCGACTTATCCCATCTAGGGAGAATTCTGAGATTTCCCTCCGATCCTTTTGAGAGGAAGGCAAGGTGCATCTTTTGCTTGGTTCCTCATTAGATTCCGATGGAGGAATCAACTGGGGCACATTTTCCAGACTTGGACGTGCGACACTTTTGGCGAATACATTTGGGGTTCTAGAGCGAGCACCAGGCCATATTCAGGGAAACCATTCCAACCCATTTCCCAGTAGACCAAGGTGGTCATTTTGAGACACATCTCGTCCGATTTCGAAGGTGGAATCACTAGGATGCATTTTTCCAGAGAAAGAGGGGCGCATTCCCCTAGGGGGATCCATCCGGGGTCCAAACTCACCAGCAGAAGGGTCCGACAGTTACCAGTACTGAGGACTAGAGCAGGTCGCATCATTTGGGACAGTTTCCAGGCCATTTCGAGAAGTACATCTCCCAGGGTGAACTTTCCAGACTTCCAGTAGTTACCGTCAGAGTTGCCATAGTCCCAACGCATCCATTGATTCCGCAGTGCTCCCGTATTCCAAGTATTATCTTTTAGTTGCTTATTTGTATTCCGTCTAAGATCCTTTGTTTGTTGATCTAGTCGAGTATTGTCAGTTTATTCGGCCGCATTCGACCATTTTGTAATCCACAGAGATATCATAATATAAACTTTGCAGTCCTTTGTCGCATTTGTTATTTGTATGATCATTTATATGTTGTAAATGATTAATCCTACACACACATTAGCAGATTTTCCTAGACTAGCCAAGTCAGGAACATTACAGTGGTATCGGATCTTTAGTCCTGCCAGCATGTGACTACCTTCGATGAGTACAGTGGGTTACCCAGAAGGCACAGAGGATGTGGGGAGATAGATATGAGGGGGCGGAGGGCACTGGTAAGGCATCCATGGACCCAGAGGCAGCCTTCATGCAAGTACTCAGCAATTTGGTAGTCAGTCAGCAGACCATGACGCAATCTTTGGCATAGTTGGTTGATAGATTAACTATAGTGGACACCCCGAGCACACCAACCCCACATGCAGCACAGGGGAAATCAAGGGTAGACAATAGACCCCAGACACCTTCTCGCACATTCACATCTTCGAGTAGGATTCCCAGACCATGGTTCCCTAGTTTTCAGAGGGCACCCCCAACAACAACACAACAACCGTTAGCATGGAGGTCGCCCACTCAGGTGGAAGACATTGCAGAATACACAAGGGAGTATGCAGCGTTGGGCCGTGACTTCCATCATGACATGACATCGGTAGAGTATTGTGTTCTTAGGGGCATGAACCATCCTAGAGAACCTTGGAGAGGAGGACAACAATAG
Organism: Picea engelmannii; assembly: GCA_009831015.1. Classification (NCBI taxonomy): domain Eukaryota; kingdom Viridiplantae; phylum Streptophyta; class Pinopsida; order Pinales; family Pinaceae; genus Picea; species Picea engelmannii. Next base: position 13,803 of record ML836868.1, on the reverse strand, counting down.
CAACATGGGCATAACATAGATTTCATCCGGAAAGTTGGTAAACTCACCATACCTTCTTTTGACGGATCATCCAAATGCACTGCCAGAGCTGGGGTATAAAAGTTAGACATATATTACAAGCTCAACCAGATGATCAAGACATAGGCTAGTGGCTCTTGCACATCTGAGGGATAGTTGGATGGACAGGATGATAGCGTATGTTCTTCATCTTCCCTACCAGGCAGTGTTGAGACTTCAACACGTCAACATAGTGATGACACGTGTGAGGATTCATATGTGTGGACACTTGGACATAATGAGATTAGGTGGTTGGATGACCCAGCCTTGGGTATAGACATGGCTTCCAGGAAATCATGTATGGAGGATGATGAGCTTTCTATGACGACAGTGACACATTTTTCATCTTCTCAGACACTTATGATAGCCACGACACATGAGGATATCAGTAGCATTTATGATCTGGTGGAGGAGCCTTGCGTGAGGATTGCACTCCAGGGGCATATGGATCTACAGATCCAGGAGGAGAGGCATGACTTGGAGCTAGTTGACGAGACACATATCTATCAGTATGAGGATCGTGAGCCACCTCTGTTGGAGATTTTGTTGTTAGATTTGGTCGTGGAGACTGATCATTTGATGGGATACTCACTTCCAAGACATATCTATAGTGATGAGGATGCACTCCTTATTGGTCCAAGTGACCATAGCACGTGTCTGGACACATCTGTATGGGATCCAAGCGTAGATGATATTAGTAGGGTGAGTGCAAAGGAGGATACAACTGCCCATACAGGATATGGTGCGATTCAGATTGGGATCGCAGTTGGTGATGGCGTGCAGTGGCATACAAGAGGACTTAGTTGCACATGGGACAGTGGGCAGTTCAATGCCTTATATTTTGAGGAGTGTGTTGTTGGGGATTCCATTGTTGACACTAGCAGTGAGAGGCGTGAGGTAGCACCTCAATGGGATTGTGACCAGGAGTCACAACACTTGGCAGGATAGTTGAGAGTCAATGAGGACATGATCATGGCAGCCACTAGATGCATTGATGATACACATGCATTGGTGGCAGATTATTTTTGGAGGGCCTCGATGGCACATGATAGTTCAGATGGGGGACTTGTCATTGATGAAATCCATACACTCAGGGAGAGAGTGATTGTGATGAAGGTCGACTACCAGCAATTGTTAAGGGATAGGGATTACCTATTGGAGGTTGGCGAGATGTATCACAAGGCACTGAGGGAGTAGGAGGTTGAGGTGGACCGACTGACTCATGAGTTGGCGAGCACACAGATATTATTGAAAGGCACATAGACAACCCTTCAAGAATCAGAGTCCAGATTAGAGGAGCTCCTTGAGGAAATTAGACAAAGATCCACTACATCTATTTCAGTAGAGAGTCAGATATATCCCTCAGCCACATTGCGAGAGGATGTTGGTGGTATAGTAGTGGAGCAACGGTTGAGGGAGGAGTACCCAGAATCACTGATGAGTATGGAGAGATATGATCCAAAGATACATGAGGATGTCCATAGGTCATAAGGACCACCCTTCACGAGGGGTGTTAAGACAATTGAGCAGACACGTACACATGGGGATTCCAAAGCCGAGGGTAGTTATGAGGACACTTCCATTTGTGTTCCAGGATTGGTTGACCTTCATGTAGAGGATGACCCCGTTGTACACCCAGAATCCAAGATGTTGTAGGTGTATATAGAAGATCACATGAGTATGCAGGGGCACACAGTGATGAGCGGTAGTTCACAGAGACATACAGAGTTGTACAATGGGATTCAGGGAGACACACTGGATTGCAAAGAGGAGATGTACTTAGTAGAGCATGGAGATTCCTCTCCCTTGCAACAATATACAGATTTGGGAGATCAACTTCACCGTATCAGCAATTGCGTGAGTGATGATGGATGGAGAATGATTGACCCACAGTTGGTGGAGGTACCTACCATTGTACCCAATGGTTTGTGTTCAGTGATGAGTAGAGGCGATTATTTACCATGGGTGTCGATGGACGAGCTTTTGGTTAAGTCCTTTGGATTGATCAAATCATATGATACTTTCCAGTCCTACAGTTGGTTGCAGATGTTTATGATAGCCTTTCCAGATACTTTCATCATTGACAACAGCACAGGGGAAGCTAGACAATGGCAGGGGACATGGAGAGTTGGTAGGCCAAGACCACTTGACATGAGTGTCTTGATTGCATTCATCAGGATAGGGGTGGATCATCAAGGGCAAACAGTTGAGGCCATGGGCGTGATGGGAAGTATCCTAGGCCATGGGACAGAGGACATCTCAGAGGTTGCTACACATTCAGACTCTCATTGGGATGACGGTGGAGTGTTTTCGACAATTACCAGTAGGGCACACCAATAGTTAGTGGGGATTGGAAGTGATGAACTTCCAAATTTGACATGGGATCCGAGAGTCCATTTGGTCAATAGTTTGTTTCATCTTATGAGGATCCAGGAGTGGAGGGTCCAGTATGGATACTTTGAGCAAATAGTCATGATCAGAGTAGAGCAACATCGACATGATGGTCCATGTCAGAGACTAGCATGGGACCCTGGGATTACATAACCAGACATTTCATTGACTGATGGAGAAGAGAGGACATTTGCAGGGGGAAGTCACTTTGATTTTCCATTGAGTTTCAGTATTGGGGAGAGCACGTCACTGACTGGTGATTCGTTGAGGTGTTGTAGTACCTCACTATGGTAGTAGCATGTTTAGTCGGTGGGGGTCGTGTTAAGTTTGGTATGGTTTGGTAGGATAGACCCATTTCGGGTTGAGGCCATGTGTTATTTGCAGGAGACTCATGGTGTTGATATGTTACATAACTATACTCCACAGGGCATTGTAGTTGACATTCTGATATGGGATCCAGGGATTGGAGTGCTAGGTAGTTCAGTGTTTGATGGAGTTGAGTTTCGAGTAGAGTGGTTACTCAGGGAGTTGACTGAGATTCCTCGGCCATTGGTCATTCTACTCATCAGGAGCATGTGGGTGTCATGCGTGGTGAGCACTTGGAGATACCACATCTTGAGGGGAGTCTACCTTGTTTGAAACAGGTGGATATGGGACCCCGGTATCATATGTAGTTGGATTCAGTTATTGCTTGAGGACAAGCAATATTCCGGTAGGGAGGACTGTAATGTCCCCATTTTGGGACATTATAACTTTACAGAGTGTTATACCTACTAGAGTAGTCAAATAGGGGTGACAGAGAGTTTGGGAGATATTGAGGGGTTTTATTGGGCCCGACTTGCATCATTCATCATCAGGATCCATTCCGCAGAGCTTGGTTTTGGTTTCGTTGCATTTCGACGATTTTTGTAATTTTGAGTTATTATGGGTCATATCTTAATTAATTTCACTAAGAAGGTCATACTGGGCATATTACTTGGAGAAACCTCTTAGTGTAATAGCTCATCGGAATCGAGAAGAAGAGCACTACAGGATAAGATGATGAGAAGTGACTTTGAGTGGCCGGAGAAGCCATAAGGATGGATAAATCACTCTTTAGAGGTAAAATGATTAATTAATTAATTAATTAAGTGATTTAGTCGAGGAATAATAAAATAAAGTAAAATTCACTTGGAGGGAAAAGGTCAACAACAAATTAGGGTTTCAGCAGTGAATTAGGGTTTTGGAAAGCTATAAGAGAAGAGTCAGCGACCTAATTCATTATTATGCAGATTATGACTTGTCATTGAGGAGAAGAGGCGCATCTCAGGAGAGATAGTTCAGTGGATTCCAGGAGGAAGACACCAGTTGGTTGATTTCGGTGTTGAGAGACACACCCTAGTCACCGGGGACATCATTTAGGTCTTCCATCATTCTTTAGTAGCAGTTACACAGTGTTCAGCAGCAAGGGCGCATTCATCCAGAGTGAGGGCGCAACTTCTGAGAGGGTTTTTAGTCGACTTATCCCATCCAGGGAGAATTATGAGATTTCCCTCCGACCCATTTGAGAGGAAGGCAAGATGCATCTTTTGCCTGGTTCCTCATCAGATTTCGATGGAGGAATCAACTGGGGCACATTTTCCAGACTTGGACGTGCGACACTTTTGGTGGATACATTTGGGGTTCCAGGGCAAGCATCGGGCCATATTCAGGGAAACCCTTCTGACCCATTTCCCAGTAGGCCAAGGTGGTCATTTTGAGACACATCTCATCTGATTCCGACGGTGGAATCACTAGAATGCATTTTGCCAGAGAAAGAGGGGCGCATTCCCCTAGGGGGATCCATCTGGGGTCCAAACTCACCAGCAAAAGGGTCTGATAGTTACCAGTACTGAGGACCAGAGCAGGGCACATCATTTGGGACAGCTTCTTGGCCATTCCAAGAAGTACAGCTCACAGGGCAAACTTTCCAGACTTCCAACAGTTACCGTCAGAGTTGCCATAGTCCCAGCGCATCCATTGATTCCGCAGTGCTCTGATATTTCGAGTATTATCTTTTAGTTGCTTATTTGCATTCCAGCTAAGATCCTTTGTCCGTTGATCTAGTCGAGTATTGTCAGTTTATTCATCCGTATTCGACCATTTTGTAATCCACAGAGATATCATAATATAAACTTTGCAGTCCTTTGTCGCATTTGTTATTTGTATGATCATTTATATGTCGTAAACGATTAATCCTACACACACATTAGCAGCGTTTCCTAGACTAGCCAAGTCAAGAACATTACATTGAAAGTCGGATGCCCATGGCAGACTTGTCCACCTTTCTCACTAAGTCTTCCTTATACCCACCCTTAAACTCAAATCACTGACTGAAGTTAATGAGGCCCTCACTTCCCTGTGCATTGCTTGTCCAATTCCTGTGATTAAAATCATTCTCGTACTGATTTTTGTCCATTTGACCTCCACTCATAAAACCAACATCCACCAAACATTCTGATGGGTATTAGGCTTATCCTTTTGCAATCTGAAGGTGACTCTCAGTGCTAACACCACCAAATCCACACGGTTTTTCCAAGCCACCACGATTCTGCATAAAGAAAAATTGGCCCCAAGGTAGCTCCAATATCCTCCTAGGCAGTTCGTTGCCCCTCCAAACTGTAAACAAACCATAAAATGAAGCTCCATTGAAGATCGTGGATGGATCCCACTATTTGTCCAACTAGGGTGGATATCTCACCATCGAAACCAAACATAAAATGGAAGGGTTTTGTCAAAACCCCAATGAAAACTTGGCTCTCAAGAGCATCCTCCAATTTGCTCGGGCCCACTGTTAACCTCCATTTACCCATCTGGACAGGTTGACATAAACGCACAAGGTCGCCTCCAGCTATAAAGTAGGGAAATCCAAAAACGGGGACATTACAATCTTAAACTATTATAAGCTATTTTCCTCCTTATATTTAGGTATCTTTGTTCAACTGGTTGTTTATCTTGTTGTTTGTTGCTTTGGGTCAAATATTCATCAATCCCTATCTTTTCAAATGCTTGGAACTTGTTGTTAGAGTCCTTTAATGGTTGAGATTATGAGTCTTTGTCTTTCTTGCCAGCATTGCCACCTTTATTTACCTCTTGAAAACCATCTTGAGGTTATTGATTCTCCTTTGGATTTTGTAGATAATCCTGCATAAGGTGTCCATGTTCATGCCATCGTCTACCCCTGAAGGGCACATGTTCATAATCTAGGGTATGCACCCATTCCTCATCTTGGTAGTACAATATAATTGATTATAGCAAAGGATGAGTAACATTCACACAAACATAAATGAGAGTAATACTTACCTATGCAAGTGGCCAAAATTTCAATGAGAGAAAGTTCAATTTATCCAAATTGGGGCCCTTGAAAAATAGTCCTCAATTGCATCAAAGCATTCTCACCAATACCTCATGTGGAACCCAATTGAGTTAAATAAATACAAGCTCCTTCAAATATTATTCCTCTATCTTTTGTGTTAGAGAAGATAGTTGAATCAGTTGAGGTTTATGTAATCTTTAACTTTGCATTTCAGAATGATTTGTCTTTATAACACTTGCTTGGTGAGCAAGAGTCCCAAGCAATTGAAAATAATGGCATGGTCCTACGTAAAATTTATTGTGATCTCCTATTTATAGAGAAGAGAATCATAGTCATAGGTTCTCCACAACCTTACCTAAATATTTTTGTGGCTTTTTGGTTTGATACGGGGGAGGGTATTCCATTTCCTCTTATAATCTAACCATTGGGTTTTCCTCCTTTTCACCAATGTTGATTTGAAGGAGGGTTGATAAAATAATTGGCCTCCTCCTCTTGAGAGGGAAGCCATAGCCACAAAAGCGCTTCAAAATATGTGGTTTATTTTCTCTATCTAATGCGCTTTAGTCAAAAGGAATGCCAATGAGAAGGTGCAGAGGAAAACACTAGTTTACTATTTGACAAAAAAATCATGTAGTAAATCTTCTTCATTCATTGAGTTTCTTTTATTTTGTACTCTAAAAGGGAGGCTTCATTTTCGATTGCTTACTTTCGTATTTTCATCCGTTACATAATTTAAGTGTGGATCAAATTTAAACGGGACAATAAACTTGTTTATTTGATATCTTCATTTGTTTTAGAGCAATGCTTATTTAGCCTACTTAGACATGTAAATGTATGGCAATTGAAAATAAAACACATCCCTTGCAACCTTATTCATTTAATTGAAGTAAATTTCTCATTTTACTATGATTTTTTCCTTATCTTACTTGTTAGTTTTTATGGTTTCTCCTAAAATTTGAGTGAGAACTCCACCTTTGTTGACCCTAGTCATCCTAGCTTGACTAGCATTTTTTGGATAGACTTTAGGCCTTTGCCTCAAGGGACTTCTTTTTATACCCCCATCAAGTTATTTAACTTCCTAGTTGGAAAGGATAGTCCTCCTACTCCTTCCTCCCATTTCGAGTTCTATATTCCTTCACAGGTTGCTCAATTCCACATACAACATCCACCAAAATAACAATTACCTCCCTCAAGCCATCTATAATAAGACCAATGATTCTTATAGCTTCGATGTGAGACCATATAAAAGGGGAACAACAAATTACAATCACGAACATCACTTGCAATCAAATACCTCCACGTTGCTTCCAACAACAACCATTGCCACATAGACAAGTAGCATAGCTAAGGGTAGTGACACACATCCTCTACGAGGCAAACAACTCGACGTGTAGTAAAAATCACACCTCACTAGTTGTGACCTATTTTGTGGCTCTAAGAAATTTGTCACCCATGTATCCACGAAGAGTTTTATCTCTAAAAATACCACAACTATCACCATACTAATATGTGATAACTAAGCAATAACAAAATCTGCCCAAACTTCAAAAGTCACAATACCAACTTTAGATCCTTGGGCTATGTGCCAAAGGCACCTAAGCTCGACTCTTAGCCTTATAACATAAATCTCTCATCCTTGTTTAGCTAACTCCTTGCATTTCTCCATAGGAAAATGAAACCCCACTAGAGTTTGGGGTAGGATGTGCTAGGACAAGAGGACGACAAGTGTTTATTCTCTCCTCTCACTCTCTTGACTTGTCATTTTTACATTTATACATACAATGTTTAAGACTTGACACTCTTCAAGACCTTTGATGTATATATGCCTTTGATGGCTTACATCTACATGGAAGACACATGCTTATTCAATGGAACTTAAGTGCCTTACAAGAGATAACTATTTTAGTATGTATTTACTTTTACAAGTAAGTGCAAAGTTCAGGGTTTAATTCTCTTTGTAGACTTTGTCATGTCTACACCTTTCTTGTTCATATTTCAAGATGTTAGTAGAATACACGAGTCTACTAACATGGACCACATGGTGAGCTCTACCTCCTCTCCTAGTGCAGTGAAACATGTGGAACACTCTTGCAAATTTCAATTTGAGACCCATGTGAAGATATTCCTTGATTAGTAATTAAACACATAGATTCATCTTTTTTTTAATAAACCGAAACTGAAATTATATTAATTTTCAAAAAAGAGTGTCATGTTGAAGCGAACAACAAGCATATTTCAATGATTAAGTCTATTGACAGAAAAAGATGAACTAGACAAAAGTTCCATGTTATCTTACATGTTGCTTCCCTAGTGAACTCACCCTAAAAACAACTAACTCTAAACAAATTTCAAATTTTTAACTTGTGCACTTCCCTAATCCTTTTGCTACTCGCCAACATGTTGTACACCAGTGCCTTCAATTTCCATTAGGACGTGACTTTGAATTGTTGTTCTGCTTCATTCTCCTCTCCATGCACAAAACTTTGTGTACCCAAATTGTTTGATGCCAAGGATATATTCTCCAGGCATCGAGACACAGTGATAGCCTTCAACCTTCCACATTCTACCTCTAGAAGATCGATTTTGCACTTTTTGGTGAGAATCAAGCTCATTTGGTTGGCATTTTGGAAAGACTAAACATACTCTATTTCTGCTAACTTGGTGGAGAGAGTTAGGATGATGTTGCTTCGTCAAATTTGTTCTTCAAAGCCAAAGAATACCTGAAATTTGTTCGTCAAAGGCAATGCAAATACCAACACCTGACCATAGTGCATCCCTGCCCCACCAAAATATCGTTGGGAAGACTAGGCTCAACGGCCTTTCATTATGGAAACTCCAATATAGAGATAAGTACACACTAGAGCATCCAAAAGACAACTCAGATGCATCCATCGGTCTCTAAACATCCCTACTCATATCCACTTCCAAATGCAAGAATTCACATCTAGGCAGACTATGCCTCGACTCTTCTAGAAGTTCCCTGCAAATACTTAATTCGAGATCCTTCCTGCCCATGTAATCCCATATTGCTTGAGCTACTTCATTACTTCACATTCAAAATCCACGAGTGAATCTAGAGAGATTAATTGAAGGTGGGGGCTCATATGGGAATATGAACACTCTTCCACATGTTCCAAGTGTGTGACCTCGATTGTTGATTGTGTGATTTGACTTTCCTTAATGACCATTAAGTGTGAAAGAGTGATTATGCTACAACTCATAAACTTTGAAACCTCAGGGGATAGTGGCAATTGAAAATTCCCCATTTTCCATCAATGCACCAATTTTAATGAAGTGGCATACTTGGCCAAGACATTTGCTTCATTGTTTAGATCTCTTTTGACATGAAAGAGCCTCACCTTGTCGAATTGAGCTATTGTTTGCCTGATTCTCTCTATGATGCGAAGTTTAATTCCTTTTGGTGTGGAATGGTTCATAGCTACATCAGTAACGATTGCAGAGTCCTTGAAGAACATTAAATCCCTTATTTCTCGTGCTCTAGCTACGATGAGACCATGCCATAACGAATAAGCTTTGGCTAGATTATTCAATATTTCACCTAATTCGTTTCTCCTTGGGATCGTGAAGACTCCTTCCCACACTTGTCAACCTTCGGTTGTTCTTCGAGGCTCCATCAAAGAACAAAGAGAAGCTCTATTTATTCAACTGCCATTCTAAGAACTCAGTTTGATCCTTCCTAATTTGTCAAGGCGTGAATGAACCTGCTATTGAAGGTTGGGATAGAGCGATGTGCTCAAATTGAAATTGTTTAATTCAAATTTCCTCTCGAGCATTCAACGATCCATCATACCCATGTATTCTAGTTCTAAAATATTCCACTAGAAGTGCCAAAGCCTTAGCCATTGTTTTTTTAGGCGATATCTCTTCATCCTTGAATATCTTCTTGTTCTTTGTGAGCCATACTTTCCAACACATAAATTTTGGTAGAGCATTCCAAACTCTTTTAAACACCTTCTTGTTTTGTAGGGATCTTGTGCACATCTCTCCCCAATGTAGAAACATATCATCCCATGTCACATGCCTCCTCACTCTATGTTGCAGTCCTGCCAGAGCCCAATCCCACACTCCATGAGCATATTGGCATTTGGTGAATAGTTGCACAATGGTTTCCTCTTCTTTAGTGCATAGAGCACATTGCATGGGACTTGCCACTTCTGTCTTCCTTATCTTCTCCGCTGTGAGAACTTTTGCATGCGCCAAGGTCCAATAAAACAAGTTGACCTTTGGTAACCTATCATTTGACCATATTCTTTTCCATAAGAGTGAATGTCGAACAAGGTTCTCTACCTCGAGAAGAGTAGAGTACCTAGATTTAACTATATAATTTGCAGCGCCCTGACACTTGCGATCCTTCTCCGTTAAGATTATCAGAGCACATCCTGCCAACACATTTACTAGGCTATTAACAAGAGGATAGATGTGAACTTGAGAGGGACCAAAACACCATTTCAACCAAGTTTCAGACACTGAATCCCAAACCGAAATATCATATAGAGTGTGCAAATTATGATTCTACAACTATCTTCTCAATGAAATAAGATCACTCCTTCAATGTTGGCATATCATTAATGTTGTCATCCGATATTTTCACACTCTTCCCATTGCCAAGAGACCCGGTAAGTTTAACATGAATTAGAGGAACCATTTCCTTCAATGGTCTAAAGAATGGGGATCCTTTATGTTGTTTAAGGGGTCTTTCCACACATATGGACCTTGAACCAATGAAGTATTTTCTTCAAAGCACCTTCTTCAACCAATCAAGGGAATATACCATCTTACGCCATAGCAAGTGCCCCTAATGCCACATTCATCATAGTTGTGCCTTTTATTATGAGGCCTCCTATGTCCTTTGGATTCCTTACTGTCTTCCAATTCACAAGATGGTACTTTCTTGTATCGGATTTGCCTCTCTACTAAAGGGATTTCCTAATATCCATGGAAACATGATTCACGACGTTAGCTGGATCCAAAAAGGCAAAACATTGATAACGAGGAAGAGAAGAAAGCACACATTTTATGAATATAGTCTTCCCAGCCGGATTGAGCCACTGAGAGCGCCATAGCCCCATTTTAATCATGAATTCATCAAGAAGGCTTTCCCAATCCTGGGAAGAGGCATGTTTGATTGAAATTGGTATCCCCAGATATCGAAAGGAGGAAAACTCCTTAGCCAAAGAAAATTTCAAAGATCTGGAGATCATGTGCATTACATGAAGGTTTGAGTGCCACCCAAAGATTTTACATTTTCGTCGATCAAGAGCTCCTCTGAGAGCATCCAGGAATGAATACAAAATGTTTTTGAATATGGTTGTGATAGTTAGAGATGTGCCCCCCATCAACAACATATCATCAACAAATAATGAGTGGTTAATGCTCATTATACCTTTCACTACTTTTATCCCCAGCAGATTACCAACTAACCTTTCCGATTCCAATTTACGGCTCAAGGAGTTTGCCATTATAATGAACATGAAAGGGGAAAGTGAGCAACGCTACCTCAAACCCCTACTACATTGAAAAAAAGAAGCAATTCTACCATTGACTAGCAATGTTGTCCATTGGGAGCTAATACATGAAGCTAACCACAAGACAAACTCAATGCAAAACCCAAATTTTATCAACACTTTGAAAATGAATGAATGCCTTACCCCATTAGAGGCATTGGCCATATCCAACTTTATGACCACACCTTTCATCTTCACTTCAAAGCTAGAAGGGATTGCTTCTTACACTAGGACAATGTTGTCTATTATCTGCCTATTTTGTATGAAACCTCTTTAGTTAGCAGAGATGATATGGGGTAGCAAATCCTTCAAATGACCTGAAATAATTTTTGTTAGTATTTTATTAGATGATTTACATGGGGAGATAGGATGAAATATGTCAAAAGAAGAAGGATTTGTCTCTTTGTCTATTAGAGCCAAGAAAGAGGAATTCATACTCCCTCCTAGCCTATTAGTTCTTTGTGCATATATCGACATTCTCTTAAAATCATACTTGATCAAATCCCATAAAAGTCTATAGAGAGAAATTGAAAACCCATCTAGCCTAGGAGCCTTATCAGGATCAAGACCCCATATGGCTCTTTTTATTTCTTCCTCTTCTATTGGCCTTGTAAGCTCAACCTATTATACAATAAAAAATGTATTTTGAATTGGACAAATTTAACAATGATCTCCAACAAGCTTCTTTCTCCACATAACTAATTGACATATAGAGGTTAAACATGCTTAAATACTTCCCATTTTGATTTTTCTTAAACTTAGTCAAGATCTAATCTTGAGTTTGATAGGAAAGTTCCAAACTTACCAACTGGGGATTCCAGAGAGTACATAATCCCCTAGACGCTCCTCTCGAGTCTTATGCTATTCCCTTGGCTATTATCCATTGAGTTTTATGTGTCTTAATTGTCTCAGAGGCCTTCATTTTTGTCACTTGGATCAGGAGGATCGTAGGCTTTTATGATTTGATAAGATTCTTAACCCCCAAAACCTTTAGGGCATTGCTTAGCCCCCTGCAATTCAAGAGACCATTGTCATTGTTTACCGTAGACCTTTGGATTGCCTCCTTTGGAAGAGGCATTGGTCCCAACTGCTTTCGAAGGCTTTGGTCTTGTGCCCACCATTTCTAGGGTTTTCTGGGAACCCATCATGATGTCATTGTTTTCTTGTTCTTCCTTGACTATTAGAGTTGTTTTCCTTCCAAATCCGCAAGGTACAATTTGCTCTGAATCCTCGTCATTCGAGTCTTCTTTCTTCGGTTCTATTGATTCCACCTCCTTCTCTTTAGGTTCTACAACGATCAATTCAATGTCTTCACTTCCATGGCTAAGGCAATAACATCCTCCATGCCATTCCTAATCTCTCCACTACCCGACATTGTCGATTCACTGAAATGAACTTTAGCATTCATGTTAGGCACCTCGACTGGAGGTTTCTTACCTTGTTTGCTCTAAACCAAAATTTTGGATTGGAAGTTGCTCCTATTCTAAAGAGTTCACAGGATTATGGGCATTCTCTCTCTCTAACTCACCGTCCTCTTGAGATAGAACGATATATCATTTACTTGTTTCTCCTCCTTTTAGGAAAGGGATGTTAATGTTTATGCCATTATTATAGTTCTTTGCATTTCATTAGATAAGAGCATAATAAGAACAAGATCACTAAGAAATACACATTCACAAGAGACACAACATTTATCCTGGGAAACCCTCTAGGGGAAGAAAACCCAACAAAAACTTCCTTATCATAAATGGCTTATACAATGTTCAAGAGATAACTCAAACCAATACAAAAATTCCTCCCAATAGATGCGCCACTCTTCTTCTCCTCTCTCCAACTTCTAATTGCAGCTTGCCTCATAAGATAATGAGCAAGTGAAGTGTGTGTTAGAAGTGAGGTGCTAGCCTCTTATTTATATCAATCTGGCACGTGTGAAGAGTCACCATCTGGCAGGGTCGACCTCTCACTCTGGGTGGGTAAACCCACCTTTAATTAATTCTATCCCTTCCATTATAACTGTTGGGGTCGACTTCTTATTCTGCACTTTGTAATTGTCCGATGACCAATCTGCAGAAGGGGATTTGGTCCTTATACAATTACCGACATGATTAATCCTTAATGGGGATTAATCCAATAACAATAATAATAATAATGACATGATTAATCCTCAATGGGGATTTAATCCAATAACAAAATAATAATAAGAATGCTCTTCGCAGTTACATTATTTCAACAAGGGACTCCCGTCAGAATGGAGGATGATCCCTTTTGTAGATTGGGGTTTTTCCTAACGGTGGGAATGAGGGTCTTTCCTGATAAAACTTGATACCTCGCTCCCATATTGATTGCAAATCTATATTTTGGACCCACCTTTTTCCATTGCTCCTCCTTTCCATTTTCTTTCAACTGCTCTCGCTATATTTTTTTGTAGTTTTTAGCGAAATGGCCATATTCATGGCATGCCTTACATTTAAAGGGTAGTTGTTCATAGTCCAATTA
>ML836867.1:40078-54346 GCA_009831015.1 Picea engelmannii | reverse complement strand
ATTCTCCAGAAAGTGTTGGCCAAGAGCGCCCTGTAGAAGAAAGGCAAGTTCCTAAGGCCCCAACCACCCATAGACTTAGGTTTTGATATAGCTTCCCATCTGCAGAGGTGATAGCCCGTGTGCTTCTTGCTACTAGTCCAGAGGAAAGAGAAGATGAGTTGACGAAGAGCCTTCAGAACCGAAGCCGAGATGTGAGCTAACGCCATCCAATATACCGGGAGGCTTTCCAAGACAGTTTTTATTAGTATGTATCTTCCTCCTAATGAGAGCATTTTGTTGCACCAATGATGGATCTTGCTATTAAATTTGTCGAAAAGCCAGTGCCAATCTTTGCTTGAATATCTGGAGGATTTTAAGAAGAAACCGAGGTACGAAAAACCCCTCTCTAGCTCGAGAGCATCCATGCCGAACATTTCTTTTAAAGCTGATAGAAAAGTCTCCTGTGTATTCGAGACAAGGAATATAGATTTGTGTATATTGATCTCCAAACCGGAAGCTGAGCAGAAATTATTAAGGATAGAGTGTATAAGCGTCCATTCAACAAGGTTGGCCGAAGTCAGGATTAGCACGTCATCAACAAATAGTATATGAAGGATATGTATATGTCCCGAAACTTTTATCCCAGTTAGGTGTCCCTCCTCTTGATTGTTTTTTAGCAAGATGCTGAGCCCTTCCAGGACCAAAATGAAAAGTAGAGGTGAGAGAGGGCATCCTTGTCGGAGCCCTCTCTCGCAGTGGAAAGTTTTGGTAGCTTCCCCATTAATAAGAATAGCTAGAGTGGCTGATGAAATGCAACCCAAAATCCAGTTGGTGATAATCAGACCGAAGCCACACTGTAGAAGAACAAGATGCAGAAAGTTCCAGTTAATGCAGTCGAATGCCTTTTTTAGGTCCAGCTTTAGAAGAATGGCCTGTTGTTTTTTTGTCTTTAAACTGTGAATACATTCATGTGCGACTCCAACGGCGTCGAGAATTTGTCTTCCTTTTAGGAAGCCAAGTTGTTCATCGGAAAGTGCCTTGGACAGAAAGGGGCGAATTCTTCTGGCGATAATCTTGGAGATTAGTTTGTAACATAGGTTACAGAGGGAGATAGGGCGAAAGTCTTTAAAATGTTTGGGCATATTAGATTTTGGAATCAGGACAACAAAGGTCTTGTTGAGCTGAGAGTTCACCACTCCTCTAGTTCTAGCGTCCTCCACGATGTCCAGGAGATCCTGAAACATAATATCAAAAAAATGTAGATATAATTCAACTAACCAGCCGTCTGGTCCAGGGCTCTTTTCTTTTTTGAAACCCTTGAGCAGCACAAACATCTCCTCCTTTATACAGGGCGCTTCTAAGGCTATGGCTTTCTCAGTGGTGACCATCTCGGGGAAGAGACTAGCTAACTCAATCTGTGCAACAAGATATGGAGCAGAGGTATCCTTGAAAAAAGACTTAAAATGGTTGAAAGCAGCAGATTTGATACCTTCTTGTGAATGGTGTAGAGAGCCGTCTTCATCCTCAATGTCCCATAGATGCTTTTTGGATCATTGAGCGCTGGCAAAACGGTGAAAATATCGTGTATTTTTGTCCCCGCCAGCAAGCCATAGCATCCTACTTTTCAGATGCCATCTCTCCTCATCTGCTCGAAGGTGGGTATTACGCGCTTCCTCAAGGCCGAGAATTTTAAAATCAATGTCCGAGTTGTTGGCATAACAACTTTACATAACAACTTATCAATAACTTGACTCATTAAAAAGATTTATTCACCATTATTTCTTCACTTTGAATAATGTCTCCCACAAAACCTACACTTACATAACAACTTATCTATAAGAATGAGTTTTTGTTGCTATCATGAACAGATCCATAGCAGAGCCCGGTGTAATTACAGATCGTTGTGGGGGCACATAGTGTAATTACATATTGTTGTGGGGGCAAACTGACAACTACAACAAATTCCTAAGTATAATGTAGTTTGTAATGATTAATTTCGAATTGGAGTAATTGAATGACATTATTTAAATTTTTGGAAAATGTGTTTACTTTCAAAATTAAATGAATGGCTTTAAAAGTCACCCTTAAACGAAATTTATTTTGAGGGTGCTCATTGGCTTTGATTCTCAATAACAAATCAGAACTACAAAATAGCATATGGAATTTGACAGGTTTGAAAATTGATAATAATAATGATTTAAAACTATAATAAAATTTTTGAATTAAATAAAAAATGGTAAAACTTTTTATATTATTAATTATATTTATAATAATTGAAAAAAGAAAGCATATCAATATTTATAACTAAATACTACAATTAAAAACATATATGGTTCATCTTAATATTATGTATCCACTGTTTATTGGAGCTTTCCTAATTAATACAATTGATTTTTGTTGTCCATTGACCAAAGCATTATCGACCATGCACTAAGCAAATGATTACTTAGTGCATGGTTTCATAGACCATAAAAAGTAGATCAGGTTTCATGGGCATTATGTCCATCATCACTCATGGGCATGAGCTCTTCAATATTTATATTGAACATATATAGAAATTATTTTTAATTTATTTAAATATTCAAATAACTGTTTATGAATTAATCTAATTTAAATGATCTAAATATAACTAATTTAATTAATCTAATTAGATTTAATTTGAGACAACATAAATTAATCTAATTTTTAATTTACTTATTTAAATAAGTTTTTATGTATTATGTTTATGAAATGAAAAATTACAACCAAAAAATAATTGTTTTATGAATTAATTTAATTTAAATATAACTAATTTAAATTAATTTAATTAGATTTAATTTGAAACAACATAAATTAACTAATTTTTAATTTACTTATTTATTTAAATTACAACCTAAAAAAATAATTGTTTATGAATTAATTTAATTTAAATTATTTAAATTTAAGTTAATTAGATTTAATTTACAACATAAATTAATCTAATTTTTAATTTACTTATTTATTTAAATTAATTTAATTAGATTTAATTTGAAACAACATAAATTAACTAATTTTTAATTTACTTATTTATTTAAATTACAACCTAAAAAATAATTGTTTATGAATTAATTTAATTTAAATTATTTAAATTTAATTTAATTAGATTTAATTTACAACATAAATTAATCTAATTTTTAATTTACTTATTTATTTAAATTACAACCTAAAAATTAATATAATTTAATTTATGTATAGTATGTAGTAATTTCTCATTTCATCTCATTTCATAAACATAATACATAAAATAAATATGTATTTATTTGAATATAAACAATTAATTAATTAATTTAAATAATTTAATTTAATATATGTTGTATCAAATTATTAATCTAAGTTATAAATATGTATTTATTTGAATATAAATAATTAATTTTTAATTAATTAATTAATTTAAATAATTTAATGTAATAGATGTTGTATCAATTATTAATCTATTAATCTAAGTTATATATGTTGTAATTTTTAAATTAATTCATTTATTTAAATATAAATAAATAAATTTATTTAATTTTTAAATTTATTAATTTGATTAAATATAAATTTATTTATTTATTTAAATATAAATAAATTTATTTATTTATATTTAATGTATTGTTTATATTCAAATAAATTAAAAATAATTGTTTATAAACTAACTAATAGTCTTTTTTTTACACAATATGTTTTGATATATTAATATATTATTAATATTTACGTGTTTTATGTAATTAGAAATTATTATATATATATATATATATATATATATATATATATATATATATATATATATATATATATATATATATATATTTNTATATATATATATATATATATATATATATATATATATATATAGTTGTCTCCCTCGGATGGGGTGACATGTGGCGAGGAGGTGACACCAGGCTTAGCACTAAGCCTGGGTTTAAATGTCGATGGCCGCCACCCACGCATTCGCATTTACGATGGGACGACCATAGCAGCAGGATAACGATGGAGGGACTCCTCCCTCGTGCGACCATTTACGACCTTGGCGTACTCAGCATGGTAGGGGTTAAAGGCGGTCAAGGGATCTCGGCATCTAGTTATGTGTTTTCATATGCTCCGGCTTCAGCTCTGATCCTCGCTTGGAGGCTCTGGTGCAGCTCTGCGTTCCTCTTGCCCTGGCTCACCACCCTTTCGTTGCATCTTGGCAAGGATTTTTCGAGCAGTTTGTCTTCGTGTGTGCCGAGACAGAGCCGGCCTGCTCGTGCTCTGAATCGGCCACCGCCCGCATCCTGGCTTTCGTGCTTATCTCTCCACACGCTCTGCACTCTCACTCACCCCCAGTAAACTATGGTTAGAAAAAGAGGAAGACCTCACCGAGGCTCAGCTTGGAATGCCCACAAGGCGCAGCGGCGATGGAAAGAGCAATTTGAACGTTCTCTGGCAATGGCGACCTCCATGCTTCGAAAGAAGGCTCGGGCTGAGAAATTGGCGTTGTTCACCACCATCGCCGAAACGGGAGCTGGCTGCAACAAAGCGGACACAGCTAGGAAGGAGGATGGAACAGAGGATATGTATCCCACCTGTATCGTGGAGGAAGACCCGAATCTGGAGGACCTGTCGACAGTGGAGGCGCCTTGCGCCACAGTGATGACTTGCAGGGAGGACAACAAACCCAATTTGGGTATGGATGAAGAGTTTCCTGGTTGCATTGTGGAAGAGGTTCCTTGGCAGGACCTTGAAGCGACATTGGAAGTGGACAACAATCGCTCGATGGGAAAGGATGCAGAGGATGGTGCTAAGTAGAGGGAGCTCGACGACGCAGATGGCGGTCTGCATGGCTTTCTCCTCCGTGCGGAGCACCTGTCTCTGGTGTTCGAGCTCCGAGGCCACATGTATGACCTGGAGCATCGTGCCCTCCTCATGGGCCAGTGCCTGGACATGCTTCTCGATGCTTATTCCAACGTTCCAGCTCGACGAAAGTGCCCCCTCTGCGCACAGTCTTTTGCCATCCTGGCTGGGTCCATGTGGAAGACTGACGATGGTGATAGGTCACCGGGTACCTAGGTTTTTATGCTCTCTTGGTTTTTTAGTTTTTATGCTTCTTTTTTACGCTCTTCTGGACTATAGACATCTGTCCTGGTTTCCTCCGGACAGGACAGATGCTACTATCATACAACTGTTATTTGCTCTGCACCTATGCTGGTTTTCGGTAATTGGCAGCATTTTTGGTGACTCAGACCCATGACACTGTATATCTTGTTAAAGTTTTTTGTTAATCTAATATAGCAGGCTTCCCCTTTTTTTATTTAATATATATATATATATATATATATATATATATATATATATATATATATATATATATATAGTTGTCTCAAATTATTAATCTAATTATAATATTTGTGAGATCTATCAATAAATTAATATTAAAATAATTTTTTTAGTATTAATTTATTAATAGTAAACACATTAAAACATTAAAATTAATCTATTGCTTTGAATAAAACATTAAAATTATTTTTGTGTTAATTATGCCGAAAGGTGTATACCTATTGACAATGGGCAGATTTAATAGAGGTTTAGTGCTTAATAAGTTTTCTATGGACAGGATTAAATATGGCTGGAATATTCTTAGTAGTTACACAAAATAAATGGCTGTGATTTCAATCATTAACTTCCTAGCTATTATAAAGACATCCGTTTATGTGTTTACTTTTTTACATTTACCTAATCATATTTAAAAATTACTTTGATAGCTAATTGATTGCCACCTAAGTGATTAACAGAAATTAAAATATTAACACCAGAAAAATGAAGCTCAACCGTTTATTTGTTAATCAATAATAAAATTTAATATATTCTTTTAAGAATTCTTTTCATCTTATCAGTCTTTGGGGGTTGATCAACACAATTATGTTATGTGGCTGTGCTAGTTTATTGATAGTCAAAACTTGCACGGGCGACGATTGGACAACATACGGGCATACGGTCGAGGCTGGCGGTAGGTGTCGTTGGTTGCTCATGCCCATGAGTGATGATGGGCATCATGCCCATGGCGGTAGGTGTCGCTGGTTGGCAATATCGAGGAGCTCATGCCCATGAAACCTGATCTATACTTTCTATGGTCTATGAAACCATGTTGTACACATGATTTTGTAAATATCAATCAATAATGAAGTCATTTCATTCTTTGTATTAATTAAAATTGAACATATATAACAAGTACATTAATTATGTAATTAATTTAAAACATTGAGTGAAGGCTGCAATAAGACTTGAAATATATTAACCAATGGAAGATGAGAAAAATAAATATTTTTATTATATCAAAAAATATATATTTGTTTTGTTAAATTAAACATTACATTTCATATACAAATTTAAAATAAAAGAAAAATTAATGTCAAATCAATAGCAAACTCATTGCTATAGTCCTGCTTTGGCACAGACTAATAATTATTTATAGAATGCACCTCTCCAAACTTAAAGGGATAGAAACAAAGTAAGAAGTAATATGATTTGGCAAATATTTCATGAATCAATTCCCAATAATTTATAGGATGCACTTCTCAGCACAATGATTAAGAACATTTTTAGTAAGTAACTTATCCCACACACACAAAAAAAAACAAGGATAGTTGCGGAGCAACAAGTCCTTGCCAAGGTGTCCCCGGGGTGTAGGACAGTCGGTGATGGAGTGTTTTGTTAAGGCACTCTGTGATGTTAAAGTCACTAGTTCGAAATCCGCGGGGACAAAAAAATCCAGCCATGTTAAGGGTTGGTATGGCTTAGGTCGGGTGCGATCCCTGGGTGATTTTGACGGCTTAGATGCCCCTAAGTCACGGTTTCTCAGCCACATGCTAGTCCTGCAGGTCACGGACAAACTAGCAAACAAAAAAAAACAAGTCCCTGCCAAGAAGGCAGAAATATCGCTTCCCTAAAGTCGCTCGACTTGATAATTTGGTTTGACGATTGATTTTACATTTACCCAAAGAACCTTATTTATTTACAAATGCAGAAGAGTCTGTATCAATTTAAAAATTTGTGAGAGGATTCTGATGTAGAAATTTCTAGATTTCTGAAGTTGTTTTGAAATAGAGGTTTACTGAGTCTAGTTATAGTTCACTTAACGTCTTAAATGCGGTAGCTATGATTACATTTCATTTCTACAGAGTTAGAAGGGGTAGGGAAGCTTTCACCCATACTCTCGACTGAACAGTGTTTGGATTGGACTAAGCAGTATCTGAGATTGGACTAAGTGAAGGATTGAAATAAGCAGTATTTGAGAGACAACAATCGAAGAATGACATCTACCTCAAATACCTCAGATTCACTAGCATTTTCCCCATCATCCGCCACCACATCTGCCAACTATAGACATGGACCATGGGAGGATGGAAAGTAGTAGTAGTAGTAGGATCCAGGACCACGAGAGGATGTGAAATAGTAGTTGTTTCTATCTACCAACTATAGACATGGAAAATGGTAGTTGTTTCTATATGTCGACTCCAACCACTAATCTAGTTACTAGGGTGAGCACTATCTACAGAACCCTTTAACACTAAGGAAGGATTTCGTTGAAGTACTAATCCCTCAAGGAAACCAATTCTTCCTAATATCTCAGGAGACCAAAAATCAAGGGAGAAAATCAGTTTTAAGTGCATTACAATTATCTCCAACAATTGAATTTGTAATAACTGCACTAGATCGATGCACTTTTAATACTCTTGAATAGAGGTTTGATGTAAAACTTAGGGAGAAGACGTAAAATTTATATGAATGGAATCCATTATGGAACAACCTACAGTTGAACACTAAGAGAATATATGCCCCGAGAACTCTGAATTGTAAAAGCCTCATAAAGAGGAAGCTTCGGAACAACAACAAATGTGCTCTGTAAACCAAACTTTTAACATAGATCTTACATTCGTTCAAAGCCAATATATAACACTAATTAAAACTCAATTTGATCGATGGGATCCTTGTCAACCTTGAACGAATATTTACATCATAATGTTATAATCAACGGGGTTTAAAGTTCTTCATGCTACGCATTTTCACAAGGCTTCATTCTACATTCAAGCTTTTATGAATGATGGTGCTTTTTTTTTTAACCATATACTGCGCAGTAAACAACAATCACCGTTCATCTTAGGATAACTAGTAATAAGTCGATGGTTATCGATTCCGGCCATATATACACATGACTTATTCTTTTTAAATGTAAAAAAAAGAATAGAATTTACCTACACACCAAGTTAAAGGAACAAAGATAAAACCTAACTCACATAATTTTTTTGTATATCAAACTAAAGAATTATCCATACCAATTCGTGCACAAATATATAAAACAACTTATTCCATATTATTAATATACATAGTTAGATATCTGTCGACCATTGACCCCATGGGCGGGAGGATGGAAACTAGCCACAACAGCTCTCTGCCGACTATGATGGGAGTATGGAAATATGAGCCTTCTCAAGTGACATGTGTCCATCTGACAGTTCCCAGTCTTTCCTCCATCTGTCATACCATGATTTTGCATGGGAAGTACGTGCAAATCATACTCTTGGTACCCTCACGAATTTAGACACCAGCCAAAGCACGAAAGTGGTCATCTCGACCTTTCATTGAATAGAGAATAGTTGGGGAGAAGGCGCTTCCCCTTGATCTGGGAGAGCTCTTGATTCTACTTGTTGAGTTCTTTAGAGAGAGGGGTAAGATATATCTTTAAATAGGAAAGCATATATACTACAGGATCCCTGAATTTCTGTTGAGCATCCATACTAGTAGCCACAAAAGATCTAAAATGCCACAGCATATCCATAGTCTTTTTGAAGAGGGTTCTCCTTCCCATGGTGTTCATAAGGTCCTCGATTGGAAAACCTGAAGGGGGATATTCTTTTTCTTGGACGCTCGACTGGTTTCTTCCCTGCCTGAGATAGAGGGTTTGAGGGATTGGGTAGGGTCCGACGTTCTTCATTCTGAAGTTTAGTGTTATCCCAAACCAAGATGTGGCCCACCATAAGACCGTGCAGGAGGTTGGAGCTAGAGGGATAGCAACATAAAGCAGAGATGCAAGAGTCTTCAGAAGAGAGCAAGGAAATTCCTGAACCGTAGTGGCATAGACCAAAAAGGTTCCAAGACCAGAGCAAGTGCAGAAAGGGTTCTAAAACAAGAGCAAACTCAAAGAATAAGCATACCTCAAGCCCAGGATAGGTTTCCAGGTGTAGACAAAGCTTATATTTGAAGGCTAAAAGGCTGGTGAGATCATGATTATAATCCCCAAAGACAACCATTCGATCGATGATTGTCCAAGCGCATCTCCAGTAGGGATTAGGTGCCAACAAATGTACTCCCATGGGTAGAAACATGGTGAAGGCTTCTCCTCCGCTCGCTCTCATGATCAGACTGAGGGTATGGTTGTTTAGTTATGGCAGTCATTATGGGCCTTCCAGAGGTTTACAGTCATGGTGGTTCCAAGATTCTGTCAGAAGATGGAGGAGGCCGTTGGAAGCCTGCTCGAGTGAAGGAACCTCTGATGCACGACCATATGGAGACCCTCTCCACGGTGCTCAATCCTTCTTTATTGAACTTAGAGATGAATTGTGACAGGATGAGGAGGCTCTTCTTCACACTCTCCCTCGCGAGTACCAGACTTTCCTTAGGCAGAGGCTTAGCCTTAACTCGGGTAAGCTCAAGTAGATTAGTGCATTCAACATTTTCTCCACGGTGCTCAATCCTTCTTTGTCGAACTTGGAGATGAATTGCAACAGGACGAGGAGGCTCTTCTTCACACTCTCCCTCGAGAGTACCAGACTTTCCTTAGGCGAAGGTTTAGCCATAACTCGGGTAAGATCAAGTAGATTAGTGCATTCAACATTTTCTCAGTTAAGTTATGTCTAGTACCAGTACAAGAACAGACCAGACTGTGTAGGAAGTAAGAATACAAGAACGGACCAGACTGTGCAAGAAGTAAGAATACAAGAACGGACCAGACTGTGCAAGAAGTAATAAGAGGAGGCCCTTCCTTGCTCGGCTTAATGGATAGAAGAGGAGGCCCTTCCTTGCTTGGCTTAATGGATAGAAGAGGAGGCCCTTCCTTGCTCGGCTTAATGGATAGAAGAGGAGGCCCTTCCTTTCTCCTCTTGAATCAAGGTGTGATAACTAGGTGACACAACATAGTGGGTGTCATAGCTATGGGAGACAACGTGCATCACTATGCATGAAGCAAAACACCTGTAGGGAGTATGCGTCGCTTTCTATTCAATTTATGAAAACTTTGCTTAAGCTAGTCCAAAAACAATATAGCATTTAATGTGATGGAAGTAATGCTAGACTTAGTTCTAGCATTACTTGACTTGGAAAAATTACTCATGAAATCTTTGTTTGAAGGTGCGCATGAAATTGATTTAAAGCTAAAGTATTCTCCTCTTCTACCTCGAGAAGAGGCCAAATAAGACCTCCAACTCGAAACTTAGGTTACTTGATATGAATTTTCATGTTTAATCGCATGATTTCTCAAAACATTACCTTAAAACAAGGAAAGGTCCTCGGTTTTTGAGCCAAACTAATATGAAAACAAAAAATCAATTACTATAAGTCCCTCAGTCCGAAGGGCCAGGACTAATAAGAACAATGTAAAAAGTATATGATTTGCTAAATATTCTTAGTTTGTTGAGGTAAAAAATTTAATACTGTTTTCCATGTGCTTGTTATTGCTTTTCAAAGCTAAATTCATCTTTCTACCTTCAAGTGATTTTTTTTTAAATGATCTAAAAACCCAAAATAACCCTTGTTATGAGGTGTGACAAAGTTAGATCAAGTGCACCCATCATGAATGTTGTATTTGAAGCAAGAAAAAACGTATGAACATTGTGTTTGAAGCAAGAAAAATTGGCAACCATCTTGCTAATGCCACTAATCCAATTGTTTATTTCTTGGGTTTTAATTTTCTTCTTCAATGTATAGATACCATGATTAATAGCAAAAATTGTGTCGCAGGTGCAGAGGAGTAAATACCTAGCTTGCTCAAGAATATAGAGACGATGTTTTGGTTTCTAGCTTATAAAGATCCCTATTTCATTAGTCGTGTTGAGGAAGTGTCCTAGTTTTAATGTTTTTTTTAGATATACTTTAGTAGTAATTAGAAAAGGTCTACGAGACTTGTTGGTCAAGGCATGATATATAATGTTTAGATGATTAGATGCATGACATAGTGTAGAATATTATATTTAACAACTTTGGATGTAGACAACATCAAGTTTTTTGGGGGGTGAAAAGGCTAAGAACAATGTATATTTTTTATTTCCTTTCAGATATATCAAATATAAGTTTTTTTCCATGGAAAAAAAGGAGCAAAAACCTAGCAACATACCACTATTACAAAGAAAATCCCAAAGCAAGAATGGTCAAAGAATACATTCCTAAGGTACACAAATGTCGGTTATTAAATGCAAACATGAGTGGTATGATGACATTAGAATCACATGGGATGAATGGTAGGAAGTATCATCAAATGGGTGTAGTCCATTGGTTTTAACACCCAATTGTCTCAATGCATTAAAAAATAATTAGTAAGATCATAAATAATGAAATTGAAATGGTTTCCAATTGGATGAAGATGTGGGATTTTCCCGACATTACCTAAAAATATTTAATGCTCGGGTCTCTATAATTCACAATGAGTAACTTAGATGTGTTAGCATGTGGTTCCCTATACAATCACTAAGTCCTTCACCGCCTTTATATATTTCAAATGATAGGATATAGTTTTTATCCTAAGTGTGTATCGAATCCTTTTTACCTCCTCTTAGACTTGCCTCCTAATTATGTCTCAGTATGAGAGGGAATCTAGCTTATGAGGTGGCTACACCAATTGTACCATATATTTATGTATCTCTAGTGCACATATAATTGTAAAGCATACTCTAATGAGACATATGATCCTATTGTAATATTCAGTGGAGTGGATATATTTTATTTAATGAGGCGTATGAGTGAAGTACAAGAATTTCCACAAAAAATCTAAGAGCTTGGTGACAGGCTAAGTATGCTAACACTCTCCACCAAATAAGTTTACCGCTGGAGGGATTTTCAAGTGAACAATAATATGACAATGATGGTGATGATTAGTAGGGATTGGGATGAATGAGGTCGGTTATTATGCAAATTTCGGTAGCGGCGTGTGGGTGTGCCAAAGTCACATGCCATCCAAGGGATCATTCTGATGGTGTGGCACCATGGTTGGCAACTTTCTACCCATTCATTATAGAAAGCACTAAATCTTTACAATAGAAGGAAACAAGAATATGAGATGGATAAAGCCCGCTACTTGAAAAAATAATGAAGTAGAATGGAGGATGGTATGATTTTGGATGAGGATATGGTTTCTAGAACTTTTTGGTTAACAAGATGTGTCGCTATGAAGAATTATTTTATTTCTCCAAGGATCCTTTGAAGAAATGTCAAGTCTTTGTGTCTCTAAGGCCTAGTTGTGTTAGGCCTAGAAAGGATGATATTTCTAGTGCGCGTGTACACAATAAAGAACACAAAAAAATTTACGTTTTCCAAATCCTTTGGGGGGGTGATGTGACTGAATCCATTATGTTAGGTCCAAATGATTAGATCTCCTATCAAGGTTCAAAACAATGGTACAAAGGTATCGACTTCATTAGTGGAGAGGGGGATGGGTATGTGGGAGCCTTTATGCCCTGTTAAGAACAAAATACTTGCATATATAAACAACACAAAGATTCAAAGAATAACATAGAAGAACCACACTTTTATTATAAGAAAATCCTTGAGGTAGGGCAACACCATACAATGGATCCTATTATGGAAGGGATCCTCTCATGTTCACTTGCCTCTTCGAGGGGGAATCCTCCTATTGATCTACCGCTCCAAATACAATACTTCTCTTCATATCTCATTACATTGCTTGAACCCCTTTATATAGTGCTACCAACCACCTAAGAACAATCTAGAGGAGGAACCCTGTTACAGAAATATTCCCCTGCGGACAGGTGAACTTTCCCTTGGAGTATAGACCCCTCTACCAAGACAGAAAACTACCTTTGGACACTACCATTCCTATCGATTCATTTTATCCATCGAAAAAGAGAGGAGGGAGAGTATTATGTACCTCACTTTCAAAGTTTGTCCAAACTGCTCCATTTTACGAGTTCCAAACAATACCTACAATGGACAATGAGACACAAACGACTATCTCCTACTCTAATGTATTAGACAAAATCAATCGATCTATGAATATTAAGACAAGCATAGACAAGAACATGTAGACACATACTAGAAGGAAACATGCCAAGTATATTAATGAGAACTTCAAAAGGATACTTACAATGACGTTGCAACAACCTCTCCAAGTCCTCCTTGTCCAACCCTTGCTCGAAAGATCCACAATCAAAATAACAACGCTTTGTTGATTTTTTCCTCCTTTGTTCACCATGAGAATGTCTCCATTTATAGGCTTTGAGAGGCTCAACCACCTTGGGTATAATTGGGATTAGTTGAGGATATGGCTCCAATAATTGTGATATCTCCCTTAGATGTAGCCCATGAGTTAGACTTGAGCCAAACCAACTTGATCCATTCATAGCTGTCTTTAGAAGAAAAAAGGGATTTCTTCCAAGATTTCCTCAACCAATTCGATGCTCCCTTAGAATGGGCAACAAAGCACTACAATGCTCCATGTGAGATGGGAAAGGAGCGTTAACACTCCCTGTATATGAGCAAGGGAGCGTTGATCTTCCCAAAAGTTGTCAAGGTGAGCATTTTTCATAAAAAAACATTTGTTTTGACTCTCAGATGATGGGGATTCTTCTTCTAACATGTTTTAGGGGTTGCATCAAGTGCTTTCATGGTGTTGTTCATGATGCAACACTTATGAAAAGAGAATGTGACACTTACGACACTTGCGACAAAAGTGTGACACTTACAACACTTAAGACAATGAGAATGTGACATTATCGAAGTGAGGAATTTTGATGTGTAACAAACCTTATAGAAGCAAAACCTTCTAAGAAGTCCTCTTACATTTATTATATCTAACTACCATAGTGGGTCGTATTTAATACAATATTGGACCTAGTCCACCTTACATTGAATGGCCTCTACTATTATCAATATGGGCCCTTCGGGCCCCCCACTACCTCTCTAGCTACCTAACATGCCCTAGACAATTGATCCCAGAAGTACCCTCTTGAGTCGTATAAACTAACAAATCATATATTGTTCAAGTTTGTCTAGACATTTGAAATGTTCATTCTATAGAGAAGTCTATTA
>ML836866.1:23285-59436 GCA_009831015.1 Picea engelmannii | reverse complement strand
ACTTAATTTCAGAAGAAGTGGTTAAGCAATTGGGATTAAAAACTAAGATGCATCACAAACCCTATTCACTAAGTTGGATAAGCAAAAATCACAAATTGCCCATAACAAAGCAATGTGTCATAAAGTTTGCAATTACATCTAAGTTAGTGGATGATGTAATATGTGATGTGGTGTTGCTAGAAGCATGTGGAATGGTCTTAGGTGGCCCTTATTTATATGATCGCAAAGCAATCTTCTTTAGGGAACAAAATCAATATCACTTAACTAAAGAAGGGACAAAATATGGTGTGCATGCTCATCATATCAAAGGGAATCAATCTCTTCTAACAATGGAAAAATTAAAGAAGGCAGCTTATGCAAGCAATACACCTATAATTGTACCAAATGAAGTAGTTGATATTAAGCAAGAAAGTAAAATGGTCATAGCATGTAGATCTAGCCATACTTTGCTTCAAGATGAGTTTTTGTTGCACAGACCTGTAAAGAAGAACATACATGTTGGTTCATTTTCAATCATGTTTCTGATATGGCTATCGCTGCTAATGTTTACTACATGAATGGTAGTGGGTTTAGAAAGATGTGAACAATTGCAAATGTCTAACAATATGTGTGCAATTATCCTAGTTGTTTTGTAATTGATTATGATGCGACAGGTGCACAAAACAAATTTGATAGACAAAGGACAAGTGGGGAGGCCTATCTTGCACTTGATGTCTGGTTAATATCCTTTTGGAGCACCAAAAGTTCTAAGTGGGGAGGTGTGATACAAATGGATCCAAAAAGGCCAAAAATTCAAAGTTCTTGTATTCAAATGAAGCCAACACCATCGCGTAGTGCTCTTTGTGTCAATTCCGACAGTATATTTTTTTTCCGAAAATGGACTCCGTATGGCTAAGTTATTGTGATCTGAAGTTTTTCCCAAATAGGAAAAAAGTCAAAGGTCAAAGTCAACTTGTCAAAGGTCTTACATCTGACGTGGCAAATGATGTCAAAAGTACGTCATGTTGATGTCAGCATGACACGTGGAAACACTAGGACATGCCATGTGGCAGTCAGATTTGGCATTTTCAGGGGTGATTTGGACCGCTAAAAAATTAACACATGGTACTGTATGGAAGACACGTGGCATGCTCAGATAAGGACACGTGGTCGTACGGTTCTGAGCTGGCAGACAAGTGGCATCCTCCAGGCGTGACATGTGGCAGGGATGATAACTGGCAGGTGATTGGATAGATGAGTCAACAGTACAAACCAGTCACAGCGTGACATGTGGCCCAATCACAGGGCGCCACATGGCACCCTGGATTAGGCTAATAAGGGTCGGGTCAAAATTTGTTTAGCCTTCCAGGGGATCGACCTCCTGACCTCCCGGGCAAGCAATAACCTAACCTCCATGCGTTAACCAATTGGGCGCATGTGTTACTTCTTTAAACAAATGACACATATTTTATTTGTTGTGAAATTACATGGGAATTGGGGGATAAGCGCTCGGTCGGCGGGGCTACACCGCTGACCAAGGCGCAGAACCGAGGACCACTGGGCTAAGCGACAGAGCACCTTCCACTTGACCCGGAGCAGAGGACCAAGGGTTAAACCAACGAGTGTGGGTGCCATGTGGACTAGCGCTCGACCATATGGCAACCATATGACCAAGAGCCAAAAGACTAGGGGTGCACGCCAATATTGATCCAGATTTATGTAGGAACACAATGAAATACAGAAATACACATAAACGCAAAGATGCAGCGGAAATAAGACTTCATTTCATTAATAACAAATGATTGAAAAATGCTTATAGACAGAATGGAAATAAACTAGCTAGGGCGCTAGTAGCTTATCTCTGAGAAGAGATGTGGCGGCTACTGGCCTCTGAACTGCCCATTAAAATGAGGCTCGAAGGCCTATATATTACTGAGAAACAATGGAAAACCCTAAACATCCAAAAACCTAACCCTAGGAGATGAAACACCAGAATATGGGCCTCGTTGGGGTAAATTGGTACATCAATTTCCCAGGGTCGTAACTTTGGCATAGTATCCCCGTTTGACGCACACGATACATCGTTAGAAAGATCTATCCGAGGACTACACTGTTGATAGTGAATACCGAGTCCAAAATGGACTCATATTTGCCGAAAGGTGCAGAACCGAGGACCATTGGGCTAAGTGACAAAGCACCTTCCACGTGACCCAGAGCAGAGGACTAAGGGTTAAAACAATGGGCACGGGTGCCATGTGGACAAGCGCTCAGCCATATGGCAACCATATGACCAGGAGCTAGAAGACCAAGGGCGCATGCCAATATTTTGTTGGAAAAATGGTTTTTCAACTTTATAAATTGATTTTTTTATGAGTTTCAAGCACGTTATAGTGGGATTTTTTACCTTTTTTTAGGATCTGGAGTCCAGATTGAGGCCATATCTTGGGAGGAACTTGGGATGTGACCCCCAACTAAAATTATATATAAACCAAGTATTTTTACAACCATGAAGAGGTTGAAAATAAGAGAATGATGCCAAGTTTTGGAGAGTAAGCCATTGTTATGCAGGTGAAGTTAGCAAGCTAGGGAACTTTGGAGGCTATTTCTGGGAGCTACGCTCACCTTTTTCAGTGTCGTGAGTTGTGTTGGATTCTTGAGGTTGAGAAGAACATAGCTAGACCAATATGTAATCCAATTGATGTACTTTTGAATCATTGAAGATTAATAAGAAAGCCTCCCCCACTGAGACAAAGGCCCAGAGACGTGGGCAATTTTTTCGAACTCTGTTAACAAGTTTTGGCGTTATGGTTTGATGTTCTTAATGTTCATTTTTTGTTCTACATTCTTTATGATGGCTGCAACATTCTTTCATTAAATCTTCTTCTTCTCTTCAATTTCTAAATAGTATATCAACTCATGGAAAATATTTAACCAAGTCATTTAAAAGATCATTTCAAATCAAGTGGTATCAGAGCAGGTTGACATTTAGTTGTTTTGAGTATGCATAATTACCAGGGAAAAGTTAAGTCATGGTGAAGGAGAGCTTGTAGAAGGAGATCCTCAAATTGGATCACGAAAGAGGACATCTCAAAGTGAGAAGATGGCATCGGAATAAGGACTTTCTCAAAACGAAACAGAGTTTCAAAGAACTTTCTTTGCCATGTCGGAGATGGTAAAAGTATTGTATGTTGATTACTTGGAAGAGAAGAGACCTATTCAAGGGGAATTTTCAAAGCAATGCAAAAGTGAAGAAGGAGAGGACCCTCCTTCACCTCCTCCTTCACCTCCTTCATCTCCATCTTCTTCAGGTACAAGTTCAAATCCTGCTTCTGCAAGGAAACATTCTCATAAACATAACCCTGACATGCCATTACTTAAACTTGATTTAAAATTCGAGTTGCCCGTGTATAATGGAGAAGTCACTGCTAAGAAGCTTGATAACTGGGTCAGATAGATGGAGGTATATTGCAGTGTGAAACAAATCCACGATGAGGCAACCGAGATCAAATTGGCATCGCTTTGTCTTGCAAGCACAACACTCATATGGTGGCAGAGTAAGTTGCAACATGGTACTCAACAAATTGGTAATGTATTTCCATCATGGAAAGATTTTATTTTTGCACTTAGAAAACAGTTCTATGCTTTGCGGTATAAGGAGAAGGATTTAATTGAATGACAAAGTCTTAAATTAAGAAAAGAACAATCAGTGCAAGAATACACATATGAATTTTGTACGATGGATTTGATGTTAAATATTACATTACATACACAAGAAACTCTTATGAAGTATATAGGAGGTTTGCCTGAACATATTTGTAATACCGTGTTTATGTTTGGACCTACTAATCTTGATGAGGTTTCTATTTAAGCAACATATATTGAAGCAGGAAAAACTAGAGTTGGTGTATCGGTGGAATCATCTTCAAAGAAAGAAGGCAAAGGAAAAGGGAACGGGAAGAAAGCAAACTCAGTGACAGTGAAGGAAGAGAAGCTCTCTTGTAAGTTTTACAAGAAAGAAGGGTGTGATGATGAACATTGTTGGCAATTGCACCCGACGCAGAGACTGAAGTGGTTCAAAGAGAGGAAAGGGAGGCAAAAAGTTGCAGCAACAACACAACCAACAGACTTGGGGTCAAATTTAGGTGATGAGACTAAAATCACAACAGTTGGTTTGTCAGGGAAAATTGGTGATGGTTATGATTCAAGAAGTAAATTGTTTCATGTAAGGGTCATTATAAAACATACCAAGATCGACACTTTGTTAGATAACTGATCTCAAGCTAACTTAATTTCAGAAGAAGTGGTTAAGCAATTGGGATTAAAAACTAAGATGCATCACAAACCCTATTCACTAAATTGGATAAGCAAAAATCACAAATTGCCCATAACAAAGCAATGTGTCATAAAGTTTGCAATTACATCTAAGTTGGTGGATGATGTAATATGTGATGTGGTGTCGCTAGAAGCATGTGGAATGGTCTTAGGTAGCCCTTATTTATATGATCGCAAAACAATCTTCTTTAGGGAACAAAATCAATATCACTTAACTAAAGAAGGGACAAAATATGTTGTGCATGCTCATCATATCAAAGGGAATCAATCTCTTCTAACAATGGAAAAATTAAAGAAGGCATCTTATGCAAGCAATACACCTATAATTGTATCAGATGAAGTAGTTGATCTTAAGCAAGAAAGTAAAATGGTCATAGCATGTAGATCTAGCCATACTTTGCTTCAAGATGAGTTTTTGTTGCGCAGACCTGTAAAGAAGAACATACATGTTGGTTCATTTTCAATCATGTTTCTGATATGGTTATCATTGCTAATGTTTTCTACATGGATGGTAGTGGGTTTAGAAAGATGTGAACAATTGCAAATGGCTAACAATATGTGTTCAATTATCATGGTTGTTTTGTAATTGATTATGATGTGACAGGTGCACAAGAGAAATTTGATAGACAAAGGACAAGTGGGGAGGCCTCTCTCGCACTTGATGTCTGGTTAATATCCTTTTGGAGCACCAAAAGTTCTAAGTGGGGAGGTGTGATCCAAATGGATCCAAAAAGGACAAAAATTCAAAGTTCTCATATTCAGACGAAACCAACACCATCGCGTAGTGCTCTTTGTGTCGATTTCGACAGTATATTTTTTTTCGAAAGTGGAATCCGTATGGATAAGTTATTGTAATCTGAAGTTTTTCCCAAATAGGCAAAAAGTCAAAGGTCAAAGTCAACTGGTCAAAGGTCGTACATCTGACGTGGCAGATGACGTCAAAAGTACGTCATGTTGATGTGAGCATGACACGTTGCAACACTAGGACATGCCATGTGGCAGTCAGATTTAGCATTTTCAGGGGTGATTTGGACCGCTAAAAAATTGACACATGGCACTGTATGGAAGACACGTGGCATGCTCAGATGAGGACACATGGTGGTATGGTTATGAGCTGGAAGACAAGTGGCATCCTTCGGGCGTCACATGTGGCAAGGATGCTAACTGGCAGGTGATTGGACCGATGAGTCAACAGTACAAACCAGTCACAGCGTGACATGTGCCCCAATCACAGGGCGCCACTTGGCACCCTGGATTACACTAATAAGGGTCAGGTCAAAATTTGTTTAGCCTTCCGGGGGATCGACCTCCTAACCTCTCGGGCAAGCAATAATCTAACCTCCATGCGTTAACCATTTGGGTGCATGTGTTACTTGTTTAAACAAATGACACATATTTTATTTGTTGTGAAATCACATGGGAATTGGGGGATAAGCGCTCAGT
Organism: Picea engelmannii; assembly: GCA_009831015.1. Taxonomy (NCBI): domain Eukaryota; kingdom Viridiplantae; phylum Streptophyta; class Pinopsida; order Pinales; family Pinaceae; genus Picea; species Picea engelmannii. The sequence goes on along the minus strand of ML836866.1, from coordinate 53,682 downwards.
CGGTGGGGCTACACCACTGACCAAGGCGCAGAACCGAGGACCACTGGGCTAAGCGACATAGCACCTTCCACGTGACCGGGAGCAGAGGACCAGGGGTTAAACCAACGGGTGTGGGAGCCATGTGGACTAGTGCTCGACCATATGGCAACCATATGACCAAGAGCCAGAAGACCAAGGGTGCACGCCAATATTGATCTGGATTTATGTAGGAACACAATGAAATACAGAAATACAAAAGTACAAACCAGTCACAGCGTGACATGTGGCCCAATCACAGGGCGCCACTTGGCACCCTGGATTACACTAATAAGGGTCAGGTCAAAATTTGTTTAGCCTTCCGGGGGATCGACCTCCTAACCTCCCGGGCAAGCAATAATCTAACCTCCATGCGTTAACCATTTGGGTGCATGTGTTACTCGTTTAAACAAATGACACATATTTTATTTGTTGTGAAATCACATGGGAATTGGGGGATAAGCGCTCGGTCGGTGGGGCTACACCACTGACCAAGGCGCAGAACCGAGGACCACTAGGCTAAGCGACAGAGCACCTTCCACGTGACCGGGAGCACAAGACCAGGGGTTAAACCAACGGGTGTGGGTGCCATGTGGACTAGCGCTCGGCCATATGGAAACCATATGACCAAGAGCCAGAAGACCAAGGGTGCACACCAATATTGATCTGGATTTATGTAGGAACACAATGAAATATAGAAATACACATAAACGCAGAGATGCAGCGGAAATAAGAGTTCATTTCATTAATAACAAATGACTGAAAAATGCTTACAGACATAATGGAAATAAACTAGCTAGGACACCGGTAACTTATCTCTAAGAAGAGATGTGGTGGCTACTGGCCTCTGAACTACTTGTTACAATGAGGCTCGAAGGCCTATATATTACTGAGAAACAATGGAAAACCCTAAACATCCAAAAACCTAACCCTAGGAGATGAAACGCCAGAATATGGGCCCCGTTGGGGTAAATTGGTACATCAATTTCCCAGGGTCGTAATATTGGCATATTATCCTCGTTTGACGCACATGATACATCGTTAGAAAGATCTATCATAGGACTAAACTGCTAATAGTGAATATCGAGTCCGAAACGGACTCATATTCGCCGGAAGGCGCAAAACCGAGGACCATTAGGCTAAGCGACAAAGCACCTTCCACGTAACCCAGAGTAGAGGACTAAGGGTTAAACCAATGGGCGCGGGTGCCATGTGGACAAGCGCTCGACCATATGGCAGCCATATGACTAGGAGCTAGAAGACCAGGGGCGCACGCTAATATTTTGTTGGAAAAATGGTTTTTCAACTTTATAATTGTATTTTTTTATGATTTTCAAGCATGTTATAGTGGGATTTTTGACCTTTTTTAAGGATCTGGAGCCCAGATTCAGGCCAGATCTTGGGAGGAAGTTGGGATGTGACCTCCAACTCAAATTCTATATAAACCAGGTATTTTTACAACCATGAAGAGGTTCAAAATAAGAGAATGATGCCAAGTTGTGGAGAGTAAGCCATTGTTATGCAGGTGAAGTTAGCAAGCTAGGGAACTTTGGAGGCTGTTTTCGGGAGCTACACTCACCTTTTTCAGTGTCGTGAGTTGTGTTGGATTCTTGAGTTCGAGCAGAACATAACCAGACCAATATGTAATCCAATTGTTGTACTTTTGAAGCATTGAAGATTAATAAGAAAGCCTCCCCAACTGAGACAAAGGCCCAGAGACGTGGGCAATTTTTTCGAACTCTGTTAACAAGTTTTAGCGTTATGGTTTGATGTTCTTAATGTTCATTTTTTGTTCTGCATTCTTTATGATGGCTGCAACATTCTTTCATTAAATATTCTTCTTCTCTTCAATTTCTAAATAGTAAATCAACTCATGCAAAATACTTAACCAAGTCATTTAAAAGATCATTTCGAATCAAGTGGTATCAGAGCAGGTTGACATTTGGTTGTTTTGAGTATGCATAATTACCAAGGAAAAGTTAAGTTGTGGTTAAGGAGAGCTTGTAGAAGGAGATCCTGAAATTGGATCAAGAAAGGGGACATCTCAAAGTGAGAAGATGGCATCGGAATAAGGACTTTCTCAAAACGAAAGAGAGTTTCGAAGAACTTTCTTTGCCATGTCGGAGATGGTAAAAGTATTGTATGTTGATAACTTGGAAGAGAAGAGACTTGTTCAAGGGGAATTTTCAAAGAAAGACAAAAGTGAAGAAGGAGAGGACCCTCCTTCACCTCCTTCATCTCCATCTTCTTCAAGTACAAGTTCAAATCCTACTTCTGGAAGAAAACATTCTCATAAACATAACCCTGACATGCCATTACTTAAACTTGATGTGAAATTCGAGTTGCCCGTGTATAATGGAGAAGTCAATGCTAAGAAGCTTGATAACTGGGTCAGACAGATGGAGGTATATTGTAGTGTGCAACAAATCCATGATGAGGCAACCAAGATCAAATTGGCATCGCTTTGTCTTGCAAGCACAACACTCATATGGTGGTAGAGTAAGTTGCAACATGGTACTCAACAAATTGGTAATGTATTTCCATCATGGAAAGATTTTATTTTTGCACTTAGAAAATAGTTATATGCTTTGCGGTATAAGGAGAAGGTTTTAATTGAATGACAAAGTCTTAAATTAAGAAAAGAACAATCAGTGCAAGAATACACAGATGAATTTTGTAAGATGGATTTGATGTTAAATATTACATTACATACACAAGAAACTCTTATGAAGTATATAGGAGGTTTGCCTGCACATATTTGTAATATTGTGTTTATGTTTGGACTTACTAATCTTAATGAGGTTTATGTTCAAGCAACATATATTGAAGCAGGAAAAACTGGAGTTGGTGTATCGGGGGAATCATCTTCAAAGAAAGAAGGCAAAGGAAAAGGGAATGGGAAGAAAGCAAACTCAACGACAGTGAAGGAAGAGAAACTCTCTTGTAAGTTTTGCAAGAAAGAAGGGGGCGATGATGAACATTGTTGGCAATTGCACCCAGAGAAGAGACTGAATTCGTTCAAAGCGAGGAAAGGGAGGCAAAAAGTTGCAGCAACAACACAACCAACAAACTTGGGGTCAAATTTAGGTGATGAGAATAAAATCACAATAGTTGGTTTGTCAGATAAAATTGGTGATGGTTATGATTCAAGAAGTAAATTGTTTCATGTAAGGGTCATTATAAAACATACCAAGATCGACACTTTGTTAGATAACTGATCTCAAGCTAACTTAATTTCAAAAGAAGTGGTTAAGCAATTGGGATTAAAAACTAAGATGCATCACAAACCCTATTCACTAAATTGGATAAGCAAAAATCACAAATTGCCCATAACAAAGCAATGTGTCATAAAGTTTGCAATTACATCTAAGTTAGTGGATGATNTGGGATTAAAAACTAAGATGCATCACAAACCCTATTCACTAAATTGGATAAGCAAAAATCACAAATTGCCCATAACAAAGCAATGTGTCATAAAGTTTGCAATTACATCTAAGTTAGTGGATGATGTAATATGTGATGTGGTGCCGCTAGAAGCATGTGGAATGGTCTTAGGTAGCCCTTATTTATATGATCGCAAAGCAATCTTCTTTAGGGAACAAAATCAATATCACTTAACTAAAGAAGGGACAAAATATGTTGTGCATGCTCATCATATCAAAGGGAATCAATCTCTTCTAACAATGGAAAAATTAAAGAAGGCAGCTTATGCAAGCAATACACCTATAATTGTACCAAATGAAGTAGTTGATCTTAAGCAAGAAAGTAAAATGGTCATAGCATGTAGATCTAGCCATACTTTGCTTCAAGATGAGTTTTTGTTGCGCAGACCTGTAAAGAAGAACATACATGTTGGTTCATTTTCAATCATGTTTCTGATATGGTTATTGTTGCTAATGTTTTCTACATGAATGGTAGTGGGTTTAGAAAGATGTGAACAATTGCAAATGGCTAACAATATGTGTTCAATTATCATGGTTGTTTTGTAATTGATTATGATGTGACAGGTGCACAAGACAAATTTGATAGACAAAGGACAAGTGGGGAGGCCTATCTCGCACTTGATGTCTGGTTAATATCCTTTTGGAGCACCAAAAGTTCTAAGTGGGGAGGTGTGATACAAATGGATCCAAAAAGGCCAAAAATTCAAAGTTCTCATATTCAGACGAAACCAACACCATCACGTAGTGCTCTTTGTGTCGATTCCGAAAATATATTTATTTTCGAAAATGGACTCCATATGGTTAAGTTATTGTGATCTGAAGTTTTTCCCAAATAGGCAAAATGTCAAAGGTCAAAGTAAACTGGTCAAAGGTCGTACATCTGACGTGGCAGATGATGTCAAAAGTATGTCATGTTGATGTCATCATGACACGTGGAAACACTAGGACATGCCACGTGGTAGTCAGATTTGGCATTTTCAGGGGTGATTTGGACCGCTAAAAATTGACACATGGCACTGTATGGAAGACACGTGGCATGCTCAGATGAAGAACCGTGGCATTTTCAGATGAAGACATGTGGTCGTACGGTTCTGAGCTGGCAGACAAGTGGCATCCTTCGGGCATGACATGTGGCATGGATGCTAACTAGCAGGTGATTGGACCTATGAGTCAACAGTACAAACCAGTCACAGCGTGACATGTGGCCTAATCACAGGGTGCCACGTGGCACCCTGGATTAGGCTAATAAGGGTCGGGTCAAAATTTGTTTAGCCTTCCGGGGGATCTACCTCCTGACCTCCCGGGCAAGCAATAATCTAACCTCCATGCGTTAACCATTTGGGCGCATGTGTTACTTGTTTAAACAAATGACACATATTTTATTTGTTGTGAAATCACATGGGAATTGGGGGATAAGCGCTCGGTCGGCGGGGCTACACCGCTGACCAAGGTGCAAAACCGAGGACCATTGTGCTAAGCAACAGAGCACCTTCCACGTGACCCGGAGTAGAGGACCAGGGGTTAAACCAACGGGTGTGGGTGCCATGTGGACTAGCGCTCGACCGTATGGCAACCATATGACCAAGAGCCAGAAGACCAGGGGTGCACGCCAATATTGATCCAGATTTATGTAGGAACACAATGAAATATAGAAATACACATAAACGCAGAGATGCAGCGGAAATAAGACTTCATTTCATTAGTAACAAATGACTGAAAAATTATTATAGACAGAATGGAAATAAACTAGCTAGGGCGATGGTAGCTTATCTCTGAGAAGAGATGTGGCGACTACTGGCCTCTGAACTGCCCGTTAGAATTTGGCTCGAAGGCCTATATATTATTGATGAACAATGGGAAACCCTAAACATCCAAAAACTTAACCCTAGGAGATGAAACGCCAGAATATGGTCCCCGTTGGGGTAAATTGGTACATCAATTTCCCGGGGTCGTAACTTTGGCATACTATCCCCGTTTGACGCACATGATACATCGTTAGAATGATCTATCCAAGGACTACACTACTAAGAGAGAACATTGAGACCAGAACTGATTGAAAATCCCCAGAGCATTCATGCCCAAAAAACGTCGTTTAGGGCCTCAAAACAACTCCGGAAGTTCAGGACCCGAAGAACTACTAAAAATAGTAAATTGTGCTACAATTAATGAAACTGAAAAACTGAAAGAAACAATGGTGTGGGTCCAAATGGAATAGGCGGGTGGCCACCAGTATCCACCTGGATCAAATATTTTGTTGGAAAAGTGGTTTTTCAATATTATAATTGGATATTTTTATGATTTCCAGGCCTGTTATAATGGGATTTTTGCCCTTTTTTGAGGTTCTGGAGCCCAGATTGAGGCTAGATCTTGGGAGGAAGTTGGGATGTGACCCCCAACTGAAAGTATATATAAACCAAGTATTTTTACAGTCATGAAGAGGTTCAGAACAAGAGAATGATTCCAAGTTGTGGAGAGTAAGCCATTGTTATGTTGGTGAAGCCAACAAGCTAGGGAACTTTGGAGGCCATTTTCGGAAGCTACGCTCAACCTTTTTCAGTGTTGCCAATTGTGTTGGATTCTCGAGGTCGAGCATAACACAACCAGACTAGTATGTAATCCAATTGATGTACTTTTGATGTAATTTTGAAGCATTGAAGGTTAATAAGAAAGCCTCCCCCACCAAGACAAAGGCCCAGAGACGTAGGAAATTTTGCCAAACTATGTTAACAAGTTTTGGCGTTATGGTTTGTTGTTCTTAATGTTCATTTTTTGTTCTGCATTCTTTATGATGGCTGCAACATTTTTTCATTAAATCTTCTTCTTCTCTTCAATTCATAAATGGTAAATCAACTCATGCAAAATACTTAACCAAGTCATTTAAAATATCATTTCGGATCAAGTAGTTGTTCCATTTTTTAATAAGCTTGATAGGGGAAAAGAACTATGCTCATAACCTTTGGGATCGATTCCCAGATCTCTGTTTCATTTTTTAACGAGCTTGACATAGAAACAAGAACTTTTCTTAACAGATGCCCTTTCAAATCTTTTTAACAAGTGTGAAAGGAAACAAGTTCATTGGACGATCTTTTCATATTTATAGAGTCTAAAAGGATCTTAAAGGAAACTCCAAAGAGTTCCTTTTTTCGTATAAGTTTACGAGTCCAAAAAGGAGATAAAAGTATACTGAGTAACATATTCTCATTTATTAACAAGCACGAGAAAGAAAAAAGACTGAGCTCGGTAACCTATTCACATGTATTTACGAGCACAAGAAAGAACAAAGACTAAGCTCGGGATTGGTTTCATTTTTGCACAAGCTTGAAACAAAGTAAAACTATGCTTGTAACTTCCCAACGTAATTTCCAAAGGTTTCGAAGGATGCCCAAGGGTGGTTGGTACTTTGCCCCCAACTTGAGAAGCTAGTGGCTTAACTCCAACATGATGTCTAGAGGCTGGAATCTATGTAAATGGCCAAGGAAAAATACAATAAAGATGATATACCAGCTTTATGGGAAAGGGAAAATATAATTGTATTAATAAATCAAAAAGAAGCTTACAACGTGTTGGGTTGTTATAGTCTTTGCAGTGAAAGTCTAGTCGAGGTGATTTGACCAGCGATCGAAGTTGAGGTTGATCGACAACAAGTCAAAGTCGAGGTAGATCAAGAGGAAGTCGACCAGGGAAAGTTGAAGTCGAAGATATCGATGATAAGTTAACCAAAAAGAGGTCGAAGTGCAAGTGTGAGATGACCAACTAGAGATCGAATGAAGGTCGACTGGTAAAACCGACTTACAGTTGAATGTAACAAAATCCCTAGATTTGCGGGATTTGTAGCCATGGATATGCATGGATCTGTAACCGCTTTTGGGCGCCAATATTTAGGGTTTTGCATGTTGTAAATCCTATAAAGAGGGGCATTGTAAGGCTATAACGACTATTGTTGTAAGGTGATCATGGAATGCACTTTTGCAGGTTAATACATGGGTAAGTGTAGTTTGTTGGTCATGCATATGTAAGTCAAATTGGATTAGGGTTGCTATTGCCTATGCAAGAGGGTATGATGTCGATTGTGTCTTAGGTGTGGACCAAGGTTAGACATGTAACCTTTTATTCTGAATGAATAAGACAACACGAGAGCAGAACGCTCAAAGGAATGTTGGTTTTCCTGGTCAAGGGTTTCTAGGGTAAAATCTTGGTGTACTATGTGATTGCTTGTGTCATTTTCTTGCTTGATTAAATTCTTCTTCTCTTCTGCTAGGATTAGTGTGGAAGTGCCATGTATTTCCTGACATGTGGTATCAGATCTTAGGTCTTCCCTGACAAGTGAGTTATCAAAGCAGTGTAATACTTTGTTGAGTATATTAGATCTTGATTTGCCAATATTGAATATGAGAACTAAACCCTAGGTACAATAAGAGTCGTAAGTCATAAATTGTTTTAAAGATCGTGGTAAATAATGGCGAGCAGTTCCAAAACATAGATAGAAAGGTTCAATGGCTAGAATTTTGAGTTTTGGAAGCTTAAAATGGAAGATCTTCATGTAGATCTAGAACAATGGACAATGGTTTGTCCAGGTACTTAGCTGACAGGCATGTCAATGGAAGAATGGGAGAAGCTCGAAAGAAAAGCAAGAATTACAATATGACTTTGTCTTGCATATTTGGTGTTGTTGAATGTCTCGAGTGAAGATTTGGGTAGGAAATTGTGGGAAACGTCGGGACAGTTATACCAGTTGAAATCTTTGCTAAGTAAGTTGTTTCTCAGAAATAAAATGTATCTTCTAAGGATGAGTGATGGCAGTTCAGTGAGTGAGCATTTAAATGCATTTAACACCGTCTTAAGCCAGTTATCGTCTATGGATATAAAGATCACCAATGAGGAGAAATGTATCAACGTATTATGTTCTTTTCCAGAATCTTGGGATAGCTGAGTTGTTGCTATTGGGAGTAATAAAACCACACTAGTGCTGGAGGACGTGGTTGTTTCTCTACTTTCGGAAGAAACGAGACGAAAAAAAATGGAATGATCGACCAAAAATGCTCTGGTAGTGAGCGGTCGACCGATATATAGAAATAAAGGCAGATTCTCTAGTAGAAAGTTCAAGTCGAAGGGTATATATAAATCCCCGGTTCAGTCGACGCGAAGATGGTAGAAATGCAGTAAAGCTGAGAATTAGAAAAAGGATTATAAGTTGAAGGCAACAAAAGGCAGTGTTGGATCTAACGAGAAGCAATCGACTGAGAGAAAGACGACCTCATAGAAGGGAGGTGATGTGTACTTGGCATCGACTAGTACACAATCAGATCAAGATGTTTGGTTGATCGACTTAGGAACATCCTATCATATGACACCACATAAAGAGTGGTTTTGTGAATATGAAAATATGATGGGGGTGATGTGTTCTTAGGGGACGATTCGACAACCAAAATTGTCGGACGGGGAAGAGTCTGACTGACACTGCAAGGTGGGAGGAAAAGAACCCTTCAAGGTGTGCTACACATTCCAGGTTTTGCAAGAAACCTGATATCTATCAGTAAGATAAGTGATGCAAGTGTGCATACTCTGTTTCAGAATGATTCATGCAAGATGGTCAGAGGTGTGATGGTCTTAATGAAAGGAGTTCGGATTGGTACCCTGTACAAGCTATTAGGGAATGTCGACTCGACTGGATGCAACAACATCGTTGCCCCTGAAATCGATTCAACTTGATGTCGACACAACTCGACTCGACTTGAGCCAAGTTGATTCAAACCGACTCGACAAGACATGATGAATTCGACCTGACCAGGTTATGGTACAAGAGGTTGGGACACATTGGAGAAAAAGGATTTCTAGCTATGCAAAGCAAAGGTATGGTCGAAGGTTTTTTTGAATGTGGTTTAGAAGTCGACTTTTGTGAACATTGCATATATGGGAAACAAAGTCGAGTGAGGTTTCCATCTGGAGCGACAAGGGAAAATGGGATTCTAGAACTGGTGAATAGTGATGTGTTTGGCCCGGTTACAGTGCCTTCACTTGGTAGATCCATATATTATGTCTCCTTCATAGATGATTTTCCAGGAAGACATGGATATATTTCCTAAGGAAGAAATCAGAGGTTTTTGAGAGATTTAAGGAGTTTAAATCTCTTTTGGAAAACCAAACAGAGAAGAGGATTAAAGTGATGAGAATTGACAATGGTGGTGAATTTTGTGGAAAGGAATTTGATTAGTTTGGTAAGCAGTGTGGCATAGCATGCCAAAATATGACACCATATACCCCACAACAAAATGGAGTTGTCGAGAGAATGAACAAAACGTTGATGGATAAGGCAAGGAGCATGCTCAGTGGTGTTGGGGTCACACAAGAATTCTGGGAGGAGGCAGTCAAGACTGCAAGATATCTGGTGAATATGTCTCCTTCATCAACGCTAGTCGACACGACTCCAAACGAGGTATGGTTGGGTAAGAAGCCTTCGGTGGCACATATCAAAGTATTTGGTTGTGATGCATTTCTGCATGTTCCCAAGAAAAGGAGGAGCAAGCTATAAAAGAAGGCAGTCAAATATATTTCCATCGGATACAAAGAATGGATGATAGGATATAAGCTCTGGGATCTTGCATCAAGGAGAACAAAGTATAGTGGAGATGTGGTCTTAAGAGAAAATGGAGGTAAATCCGATGCCGAGGAAGTTGTTCGGACCGAGAATAATACTGATACAGTGTGGTTTGAACTGATGAATGAAGAAGATCATTCAAATGAGTCGACTGAACCTGAGGAAGAGGTGGAGCAATTGACTCCAATGATAAGGAGGTAAAAAAGAATAATAAAACTAGTTGAAAGGTATAGTCCGCCCGACTTACATTCCACATTTGTATTAACTTCCATAGATAATGAGCCCAAGTCGGTTGGTGAGGCACTAGTAGACTTTACATAGGGTAAACTCTGGAAGGATGCCATGGTCGAAGAGATTGAATCCTTGTACAAGAATGAGACATGGGATTTAGTCAAGTTACCTAGTGGAAGGAAGCCCGTCGATAGAAAGTGGGTGTTCAAGAAGAAGATGAATGTTGCAGGTCAAGTCGAGAAGTTCAAAGCTCGATTGGTAGCAAAAGGAAATTCTCAAGTTAAGGAAGTTGATTTCGGTGAGATTTTTTCCCCTCTTGCAAAAATAACTTCCATTAGAGTACTAATGTCTATGGTTTCAACATTTGATCTGGATATAGAACAGATGGATGTGAAGAAAACGTTCCTACATGGGGACTTGGAAGAATAAATCTACATGAAATAGTCTGAAGGATTTGTAATAAAGGAGAAGCAAAAGTTGGTGTGCAAACTCAAAATATCCCTTTATGATCTAAAGCAATCGCCAAAGTTGTGGTACAGAAGTTTAACACTTACATCCTTAGTTTGGGATTTGTGAGAAGTAAAGTTGATCATTGCATATATTCCAAGGAAGAAGGTGGGCGTTTCATATATGTATCTTTGTATGTCGATGAGATGTTGTTGATTGGAAACAACATGGACACAATAAAGGAGATGAAGAAGCAACTATGCTCCAAGTTCGACATGAAGGATCTCGGTGCAGATAACTTCATTATGGCAATGGAGATTAAGAGAGATTGAGCTACTAGAAAGCTCTGGTTGAATCAAACGAAGTATATTAAAACAATTATGAAACGATTCAACATCCAGGATTGCAAACCGGTGAAGGTGCCAATTCCAGTGGGAGCAAGGCTTATTGTTGAACAATGTCCAAACACACAGGAAGAAATAGAGGACATGGCACATATTCCCTATGCAAGAGTGGTTGATAGTCCAATGTATGCGATGGTGTGCACTCGACCAGACATTGCCCATGCACTGGGAATGTTGAGCAGGTTACGTCGACACCTAGAAAGTAGCATTGGATAACTGTCAAGAGAGTATTTAGGTATTAATGTGGCGCGAAAGACTATGCTATATACTACAAAGGAAGGCCTGGAGGTGACAGTGGTAAATTAGATGTACATGGCTTTGTCGATGTCGACCGGGCTGGAGATCTGGATGGACGAAGGTCGACCAACAGATATGTCATCAAGATATTTAGTGGAGAAATAAGCTAGATGAGTAAGCGACAAATGGTCGTAGCCTTGTCGACAACAAAAGCTGAATACATGGTGGCCACTCATGGAAGCAAAAAAGCGGTATGGCTTCAAAGTTTGTGTTCAGGAATTAGGTTTGAGCAGAGAGCGATGAAGGTAAGTTGCGACAGTCAAAGCACAATATTTATGGCAAAGAACCCTGCTTATCATTAAAAGACTAAGCACATTGATGTACAATACCATTTCGTAACAGACATGGTGGAAAGTAACAAGGTGCTACTGCAGAAAGTAGACATGTTGGAAAAAATAATAGACTCATTGACCAACTATGTGAGTGTTGTGAAGTTCTCTTGGTGCAGAGAGGCAATGGGAATCGTTGCCCTGGGTTTGTGAGCGAAAGTTCAGTAATCTCATGTTTTAGTAAAGAAGACAACAAGTGGGAGAATGTTGGGTTGTTATATTCTTTGCAGTGAAATTCTAGTCAAGGTGAATTCACTGACAGTCGAAGTCGAGGTGGATTGATAGCAGGTCGAAGTCGAGGTAGATTGACAACAAGTTGAAGGTCGAGGAAGTCGATTAGGTAAATTCAAATTCAAAGATATCGACGACAAGTCAACCAACAAGAGGTCTAAGTGCGGGCATGAGACGACTGACTAGAGACCGAATGAAGGTCGACTGTTAGTCGATTAGTAAACCTGACTTAGAGTTGATTATAAAAGAATCTCGAGATTTGCGAGATTTGTAGCCAAAGATATGCATGGATCTGTAACCACTCTTGGGCACCAATATTTAGAGTTTTTCCTGTTGTAATTCTTATAAAGAGGCATGTTGTAAGGCCGTAAAGGATGTTGTTGTAAGGTGATCATAGAATTCACTTTTGCAGGTTAATGCATGTGTAAGTGTAGGTTGTTTGTCATGCATATGTAAGCTGAATAAGCTACAAGGTTGTTCTTGCCTATGCAAGAGGGTATGATGTCAATTGTGTCTTAGGTGTGGACCAAGGTTAAACATGTACCCTTTTATTCTGAATGAATAAGATAACAAGAGAGAAAAACTCTCAAAGGAATGTTGGCTTTCCCGGTCAAGGGTTTCTAGGGTAAAATCTCGGTGTATTGTGTGATTGCTTGTGTCATTTTCTTTCTTAATTAATTTCTTCTTCTCTTCTGCTAGGATTAGTGTGGAAGTGCCCTACATTTCCTCCATAAGTAGCCTCCATAAGTTCCATCTGGTCCAGGTGGATATTGGTGGCCACCCACCTGTTCCAAATTCCACTTGGCTCTTCTTGACAGTTTTCATTTTAGGACGTTTCTCTGTAATGGTGACATCTCTTTGTAATTGTCGAGTCTACACTTTCCGGGTTGTCTTGAATCCCTACACAACATCCAGGTGGATATTGGTGGCCTCCCATCCATTCCAACTAGCTTATTTTGGTAGTTTTCATGTTAGTACATTTTTATGTACTTTTGGGGCCGTTTTGAGGCCCTAAAAACGTTTGTTTGTTTGTTTGTTTGTTTTTTGTTTTTTTTTAATTTAATTTTTTGTGCTTGCCACAATCAAACTAAAGAAAAAGTTGAATTTTGAAGGCATAATGTGTATTTCTTGAAAATACCTTTCCAACAGGCTATGACATGCCTAAAACGGAGATCGTATGCAAAAGTTACGACCATGGGAAGTTGATGTAATAACTTACCCCAACGAGGCCCACATGACTTTTGGCGCTTCATCTCCTAGGGTTAGGTTTTTGGATGTCTAGGGTTTCGACATTCATGTTTATTATAAAAAGGCCATCGGAGCCTCATTGTAATCATCTTCTTGCGAATGAACATAGTCGTCACATCTCTTCTTAGAGAAAAGCTGCCACCATTCTAGCGAGTTCATTCACTCTGTATTTTTACGATCTATGTACGTTTCTTTCATTAATATAAATCATGTATTGTTGTATTTCTTTGTTTCTGGAAATATTTGTGTGTATTTTATTGTAATATCTCTACTTTCATTTTGTTTCGAAAATAATTTGGATCAGTGGTATCAGAGTAGGTATCTCTTGATCGTTTTCCAGTGCATGTCCCTGACGAGGTTCGAGTATATCAAGTTGGGTCTCAAGCTTGTCTCTCTTCGGGAAAATTACTCTTGCACGCACAAGAAACCTTCGATGGCAGCATAAAAGAAAAATGACAGAACAAAATATTCTATTTTCTTGTTGCTTGAACAAGCTCTCGCGCGACAGAGGGACGAAATGATGGAGAACTTTGCCCACATCATTCAACGCCTGTCGATAGCAACAAGCGTATCTTCATCAAACGACCACTTTGGAGGAACCTCTCCCTTCAAGATATAAGTTAATTTTGATATTCTTGTATTTGAAGGTCAGATAGATGAAGATGCCTTAGAAAAATGGTTGAATCTGCTAAAATGTTATTTCTCTGTTCACAATTTTTTCGACACGGAAAAGATCACCTTCGCACTCCTCAAGGCTCTCCCCCATGTGAAACATTGTTGGGAAATTTATTGGGAGAAAAGTTCCACGGAGGAATCTGGAATATATGGGGCCAAGCCCACTTGGGATTTTTTTTGTCGATGCAGTCAAGGTACAATACTACCCTGTTGATAACTATGAAGACCAGTACATGAGATGGACCACATTGCGGCAAGAGAAGAGCCTAACAGTGTCAGAGTTCACAAATACTTTCCATACCTTGTGCACTAAGGTGGGTATCAAAGACTCTGAGAAACATCTAGTTCTGAAATACAGTGGGGCTTTGCATAGGTACATCCAAACCGAAATGGATTTCCTAAACATCTCATCATTGGGAGTTGCCTATCATATGCTGTCAAAATCGAGCAAAAATTTAGGCACTAGAACAAATGGGAGTTTGGGTCTGCAAATTCGCAACAACCAAAGCATGGTGAAGATGACCCTAAAGAACAACCTCCAGACAACCAACCCAAAACACATGACAAGAAGGGTAAGGGAAAGACGAAGAACAACACTAGGAAGTGGTGCAACTTCCACAAAAGCCCGTGTTACAACACCGATGAATGTCACTCGAAATAGTCATTGGTGGTTGAGGTCAAAGACAAGGAGCCAAACCCTGATTCAGACTCTGATCCATAAAATATTGAAAACAAACATATCGTCGATGCAGACCCAACTGCTACTGTCGCGACCACAACAATTCAACCAAATGAACCAGTAGATCCTGAAGAGGGGGAGTGTCTCTTCCATTCACAGATGTGGGTGAAAGGGACCCCATTGCATTTCATTGTTGATAGTGGAAGCCAGAAGAACCTCGTCTTAGCTGAGGTCCTAAAACAGTTGGGGTTTTCGACTACACCACACCCGTAGCCTTACAACATTGGATGGCTTCGCCAGGGATGAGATCTTCGTGTCAACCAACAATGTTGCTTGTCCTATGGCATCCATCCCTTCAAGGATGAGGTAGTGTGTGATGTTGCCCCTCTTTATGTCTGTGATGTTCTTTTGGGCCAACCATATATGTGGAAACGTCATGTTGTTTACGAGTCTCGACCCCGTAGTGTCATTATTACTCCAGGGGGTCAACTCTACAGGATAACAGAGGTAATTCTGACTATTATTCAACCAAAACAGTGCCACATGGTAATCTCTCATACTGATAAATTCAACCTCTTCACAATTTGTTCAAAGGATGAACAAAAGGCCACTGCAACCACTGAAGCCTCAACACCTTCTATCCAGAAGAAGTAGATTGCAGAAGGGAAAGAAGATATTTCTTCTTCACCTATGATGGTGCCTACACAATGCCCCGTCAAGCCAAGATACAAAAGGTTGATGAAACAGATTCAACCGTTCCAACAACAGGTTAGTCATAGCCTTCCACAAACCAAGCAACATAACTTCTCCAGCAAGGAAAGTAGCTCACCAAGATTCATATTCAGCAAATGCTTTACCCTATTCCCTGAGAACTCAACACAATGGAGACCATTGCTTCCTAACGGGGGAGGACTAATCCAGGTTGACATTGGTGGCCACCCACCTGTTCCAAATTCCACTTGGCTCATCTTGATAGTTTTCATTTTAGCACGTTTCTCTGTAATGGTGACATCTCTTTGTAATTGTGGGTTATGCACGTTCATGGTTTTCTTGAAGCCCTACACAACATCCAGGTGGATATTGGTGGAGGCTCACATATTCCAATTGGCTTATTTTGATAATTTTCATGTCAGTACATATTTTTGTACTTTCGAGGCCATTTTGAGGCCCTAAACAACGTTTTTTTGGGCTTGCCACAATCAAATTAATGACAAAGTTAAAGTTTGATGACATAGTGTGTAGTTCTCGAAAAGACCTTTCCAACAGCCTATCACACGCCTAAAACGAAGATCGTATGCAAAAGTTACGACCCCGAGAAGTTGATGTACTAAATTACCCCAATGGGGCCCACATGACTATTGACACTTCATCTCCTAGGGTTAGGTTTTTGGATGTCTAGGGTTTTGGCATTCATGTTTATTGTAAAAAGGCCTTCAAAGCCTCATTGTAATCATCTTCTTGCGAATGAGTATAGCCGTCACATCTCTTCTCATAGATAAGTTGCCACCATTCTAGCGAGTTCATTCACTCTGTATTTTTATGGTCTTTGTACATTTCTTTCATTAATAGAAATCATGTATTGTTGTATTTCTTTGTTTCTGGAAATATTTGTGTGTATTTCATTGTAATATCTCTGCTTTCATTTCATTTTGAAAATAATACGGATCACCATCACCATATCTTGAACACTTTAGCTAAAATCCCT
Source organism: Picea engelmannii (assembly GCA_009831015.1). Lineage (NCBI taxonomy): Eukaryota > Viridiplantae > Streptophyta > Pinopsida > Pinales > Pinaceae > Picea > Picea engelmannii. The sequence goes on along the minus strand of ML836866.1, from coordinate 37,383 downwards.
TAGGACAAAAATGAAGTTCACAAACTCTCAATTACAAACCATGAGCTATTCTCAATTCACCATTATTTTATTACTCATCACTTATTAGTCTTTCCCTTTAGAAGATTCATCCATTTATAGATTGAAAAGGAAGCCACGAGGAGGTTGGGATCTCACTAAATTAGGAGAGACGTGTGAGATCCAAACTGATCGACAAACAACTCATCATCGAAGCTTCTCTCCGAGAAGCTTCGAGAATTTATTTTTGTTTCCCATGTACAAAGGTTGTCACACCCTTAAACCTCAACAATAAGCGACATTGTCGCACCTTCCAATGATGCATCATGCGATAAGTGAAGTTGTCGCACCCTGCTAGAAAGCAACAAGAAACAATCTTGTAATTTAGGGATTTTTTAGAGTTAATCCTTCCTGAGAAGACTTTATCTCAATTTTATTCCAAAGTTCTATGCCTTAGATGTTAGAGAATAGGCAGTATCACTTGTTGTGACAAAATGTTGTATAAGAATGGTGCTACACTCTTGCGGACATGAGACCTCTGGATGGCCCCAACTCTACGAGCGAGATCATGACTTCACCACTACCTACCAAATGTTGGGCACATACACACTTGTCAGTGATTTTCATCTGCAAGACAAGTTGTTGTGCCATATGTGCCATCTCTATGTTCCATCAAGTGAGAGAAGCTACTTTGGGAAGCTCACTACAATAAGGTGGCAGGACACTTCGACGTAGAAAAGACAGTGGCAGTGTTGCAACAACATTTCTATTGGTTGAAACTCTGAAAGGATGTCAGCAAGTATATCAGGTCATGCATGGCATGCGCCATTGCCAAATGGACCATTAAGAAACAAGGCATGTACACCCCTCTGCCTACTCCTGAAAGGCCCTGGGAATCCATCTCGATGGATTACATGTCGGGCCATCCTTCAACCAAATAGGGAAATCACTGTGTTTTAGTGGTTGTTAATCGATTTTCCAAGATGAGGATTTTGGTCACCTGCAAGAAGAGCATCACAACAGAGGCCACTGCCAAGCTGTTCTTCGAACAAGTGTGGGTACATTTTGGGATACCACTAACCATCGTCTTTGATCAGGACAACAGATTCCTCAACACATTCTGGTCGAGCCACTAGTCACAGGTAGAAACCAAGCTCACCAAGTCCATGACCGTCCACCCCTAAACGGATGGCCAAACCAAGGTCGTCAACAGGATGAGCATGCATATCTTGGGCGTGTACAATTCCAAGTATTCGTGCAGATGGCATGAGAGTTTTCCCTATATTCAAAACAGTTACAATAGATACATACATAACTCAACCGACCACGACCCCTTTTAGGTGGGGTTGGGATTTCAACCATTAGCTCCCATGGATGTTGCACTACCCCTTGCGTCCACACAGGGAGAATCATCCCATGTGCAAACCAAAGCCAACAAACCCACCCGGTTCATTGAACGAATCCAACACATCCACCAACAATTTCAGGATATTTTGCACAAGTCCAATTCCAAGTACAAGTAGTGTCATGATCAACACCATGTACCACACAACTTTCAGGTGGGAGATAAAGTTTGGTTGCACTTGCAGAAAGAATGCCTTACAAGACCCCATCAAAAGCTTCGTCCACTCCACTATGGACCTTACACCATTACCAAGATTGTGAGTGACAATGCGTTTGAGCTTAATATTTTCCCTTTCCTTGGCCTGCACCCAATGTTTAATGTGGACCTCCTTCGGCCATACTTTCCACCCTTATTGGACACCTCAGAGATAGCAGAATAATTGACACCGAAAGAGCTCAACCCTGACTGCATGAAACAAGCATCCACTGATCAGATCGTGGACACACAAGTTAAGGGCACTATCCAATAGAATCTTCATCTTTATCATTTTGTCAAAGCGGGGCAACTCTCGCACCAAGGCAGGTGGCTCACCCGGGGCCAAATTCAGCAGAAGTTTCCTCATCTTATGGGGGAACTCAACGCAATGGAGACTACGGCTTCCTAAGGAGGGAGGATTGATCCAAGTGGATATTGATGACCACCCATCTCTTCTAGCTAGCTCACATACAACTTTCATTTTGGCAATTACAATTTTTATCTTAGCATTTTTTTTTTCTAACTTTTCGAGTTTTGAACTTCTGGGGCCATTTTGAGGCCCTAAACAATGTTTTTTGGGCCCGCCACAATCACAATACATACAAAGACAATATGTAATGGCGTAAGGTGTAGGCCTCATATAGACCTTCCCAACAGGATATCGTGTGCCTAAAACGGAGATCATATGCAAAAGTTACGACCCCGGGAAGTTGATGTACCAACTTACCCTATCAAGGCCCACATGACTTTTGGTGCTTCATCTCCTAGGGTTAGTTTTTTGGCTGTCTAGGGATTTATGTTTACTTCTTTATGCTAAAAAGGCCTGGAGGCCTCATTGTAATGTGCGTAGACACCACATATCTTCTCAAAGATTAGCTACCACCATTCGAGCAAGATTGTTTTCATTCTGCATTTTACAGTTTCAATAGATTTCTTATTTAATAGAAGTTAAGTTCCACTGTATCTTTGTTACTATTCTTTTTATATCTATGTTAATGTTATAGATCCATGTATCATTTTTTTTCGCTCATAAATCTGAATAACTAACATAGGGAGCTAATATTTTTCCAATGCACTCTAATCCTAACACTGCAAGTGATTATTGGTATCAAAGATCTTAAATTTTTCCACTTGTTTGTTGACTGACTCTTATCTGAAGGAACCCAACTCTGAGCCATACTCAACCTTAAGATAAATAATCATTTGTCGAAACATGTTGCGAGACATCGACCCTTTTCCCTTCAAGAAATTGCTTCTCGAAATGTACAGATAAACAATAGTAATCTATATTCTGACAGAACGTTTTTGATAGCATTATCAAAAAGTGTTTTGGAAAAATCGTGACTATCAAAAAACCTTTTCAATATGATGAGATTATATACAAAAAACAACTCTAGAAAACCTAATGAAGACACTAAAGGCTCCTCCACTGATGCTGGCAACTGGGCCGAGGCTATCCTAGCCATGCTAGACCTCCTGCAAACCCCATGGCACTGTCCAGGACTCTTTCTAAGACCTCACAAATCTACCAACCAACCAGATCTGCAAATAAAGTGGGGATCGGCCCCTCAAAAGACTCCAATCTGCCACCTCTAAGCCTACAATCTTCCCCAAACTCCCGTTGTGCTACTCAATGACTAGACAGTCTTCCCCAAACTCTCGTTGTGCTGCCAAATGACCAAACAGTCTTCCCCAAACTCTCGTTGTGTTGCCAAATGACCCGATTGGCCCTTACAAGGGCTCCACGTCTCTTCTACTCTCTCTGATATGCAATGTTGAGGTCTACCTCTTTAAAAAAGGGTTTATCAACTCGAACTTGCAGAGGATAGGGTGGAACAACCTCCCTAAACCTTACAATACCCCTCGACCTACTGTATTAAATCTCACGGTTCTTCTAGGAAATAGATAGACCCTTCAAATATCCATGGATATGTAAAAAGGGGTAGATCGGCCTCTAGAAATCCCACAAACCCTCAAAGATTAATCATTGTGCCACCAACCCGCGGAATAATCATAAGTAAAGATCTAATGATGATCCTTGTGGGATCCTCCTATTTGTCCAGCTAGGGTAGATATCTCACTACCAAAACTAGAGTAGCAATGGTGGAAGGGTTTTGTTAGACCCTAACGAATCAATGGCTCCAAGAGCACTCAGAAATGAGAGATTGAAACATAATAATGAGAAGTGAGGGGTTACCCTTATTTTATACTTTTCTAACTCCTTCTAGATCCTTCCTTCATAACCTTTTTTTTTTTCATTTAAACATTATTATTATTTTTTTTAATGTTTAAATAATTAATTATTTAATTAATTTCACTTTGGGAATATGACACATCTTAACCCAATGACATATCCTTGATTCCCTTTTTCATGCTGACTATATCCTACAGAAGTCATATAGGTAACTGAGTCATCCTCCATCATGATCAATTGGCAGGGGACATTAAAGTCCTCCCTTCTCGAGATTGGTCGTCCTTAAGCAACTCCAAATNAATGATGATCCTTGTGGGATCCTCCTATTTGTCCAGCTAGGGTAGATATCTCACTACCAAAACTAGAGTAGCAATGGTGGAAGGGTTTTGTTAGACCCTAACGAATCAATGGCTCCAAGAGCACTCAGAAATGAGAGATTGAAACATAATAATGAGAAGTGAGGGGTTACCCTTATTTTATACTTTTCTAACTCCTTCTAGATCCTTCCTTCATAACCTTTTTTTTTTTCATTTAAACATTATTATTATTTTTTTTAATGTTTAAATAATTAATTATTTAATTAATTTCACTTTGGGAATATGACACATCTTAACCCAATGACATATCCTTGATTCCCTTTTTCATGCTGACTATATCCTACAGAAGTCATATAGGTAACTGAGTCATCCTCCATCATGATCAATTGGCAGGGGACATTAAAGTCCTCCCTTCTCGAGATTGGTCGTCCTTAAGCAACTCCAAATGAGGGTGTTCTAAGATCTACTCTCCTTTCCAAGTGGCATCCTTTGTAGGAATACCTCTCCATATGATTAGGTACTCTCGAGTGCATCTACTTCTCAACCTCCTTTCTCTGACATCAACAATTTTCTCAGGAGTCAAATCCAATTGTCCCTCCTCATCTAGTGGAGGATGATCTGCCGAAGTGGTGACCTTTTGTCCCAACACCTTCTTGAGGTAAGAAACATGGAAGATGTTGTGGATCCTACTATCCTCTGGAAGCTCCAACTCACATGCTACCTCACAGACTTTCCTAAACACTCTATAGGGTCCATCTGTGAAACTCTTCTTCAACAAAGACTATTTATAAGGCTGCAACCGGAGAAAGACTATGTCCCCAACCTCAAAGCTGCACTCCAACATGTGCCTGTCTGCGTACATCTTTTGTTGGTTCTGAACGACCTGCAAATTCTCCTTCAGGACTCTCAAGATGTCCTAGCTCTCCTTCAACCAATCTTTGTCCTTGGGGTCTCTGCTCTCCCCAAACACAAAATCTACAAATGATGGGGCATCGTAGCCATACAATGCCCTGAAAGGACTCATCCCAATGGACATTTGATAAGTGGTATTATAGCAGTGTTCTCCAAGATGCAAGAACTGCATCCACTCCCTCTGTTGTCCTGACACATAGTTTCACAGGTGTCCCTCAATCCACTTGTTCACGACCTCTGTTTGCCCATTTGTATGAGGATGATAGTGGTACTAGGCGTCAATTATGTTCATGATAACCTAAACAACTTCTGCCAGAATGTGTTGAGGAACTTGTTGTCTCAATCACTGACTATGTATCTCGGAAGACCGTGTAGCCTGAACAACTACTTGAAGAATGTGCCTGCTACATGAGATGTGTTATAGTATGAAGGAATGGCAAATAAATGTGCATACTTGGTCAACCTATACACCACCACGAAGATAGAGTCTCTGCTCTGTACCTTTGACAACCCTGTAATAAAATCCATGGAGATGCTTTCCCATTTATGCTTGGGAATTGGCAATGGCTGAAGCAACCCTGCATGATGTGTAAGCTCTGACTTGTTCTTCTAACAAGTCATGCACTCTCTTACATATCCAAGCACATCCTCCTTGAGACCTTTCAATGAGAATCTCTCCCTTACCTGTCTTTAGGTCTTCAGATACCCTGGGTGCCCTACCAATGGTGCGTCATGTCCTACCCTTATAATGTTATCCTTGAGTGTGGACTTAGGGACAAGATAGATCGTGTCTTTTTAGTAGATAATGTCATCTACTACCCTATACCTTTCATCCTAAATAATACCCTCCATCAGCTCACAAGCGAAGGTATTCTTGGAGTAATCCACCAAGCGAATGGATTTCCAATCCGTTGAAATCTTGGTCATGGAGAAGGTTGGAGCTCTCCTAGATAGGGCCTCAACAACCATGTTCTTCTTTCCCTTTACATGTTAAATGTCAAAATCATATGCTTACAATTTTCTCACCCACTTCTGTTGCCTCTTGTTCAGGTCCCGTTGCTCCAAGAAATAGCTCAAGTTGTTGTGGTCAATCTTAACCACAAAGCATCCTCCCACCAGGTATTGTTTGAACTTGGCCAATGCATGCATGATGGCCAACATCTCCTTATGATATATAGGATAGATCTTCTCTAGCTTCCTCAACTTTCTTCTCTCAAAAGCTATCGAGTGTCGGTTTTGCATCAACACTGCTCCTATCCCTTTTGCGGATGCATCACACTCCAGTACAAAAGGCTATGTGAAATCTGGGAGTGCTAATATTGGCCAAGTTCTCATTACCTTATTCATTCTATCGAAGGCTACCTGTAAATCCTCTAACCATCGAAATGCCCCCTTCTTGGTGAGGTACGTCAATGGCGCACCCAGTTGTGAAAATCCCTTCACAATGCGCCTATAATAATTGCATATCCCGAAGAATCCTCGCAACTCCATAAGTGATCTGGGGGTGGGCCAATCTAAGATCATTTGGATATTTTGTTGATGCACTTTCACTCCCTCGACACCAATCATGTGCCCCAAATAGAGGATTTATGTCAATCCAAACTCCTACTTTGCCTCCTTGGAAAAAAATGATTGCTTCCCCATAATGGTGATAATCTTGTCCACATGCTTCAAAGGTTCATCCCAAGTCTTGTTTTAGATTAGAAGATTATCAAAGAACACCAATACGAACTTCCTCAATTGCTAGTTGAAGATATGGTTCATACATGATTGGAAGGTAGAGGGTGCGTTGGTCAGCCAAAAGGGCATGACTAGAAACTTGTAGTGCCAATAGTGATATATGAATGTTGTCTTATGGATGTCCTCCTCTCTAATTTTGATCTGGTCGTACCCCGATTGAAGATCAACCTTCGAGAAGTACACTGCCCCATGTAGCTTATCTAATGCCTCATCGATATTAGGTATTGGGTACTAGTTCTTGATGGTTTTCTTATTTAATTCCCTGTAGTCGATGCACATCCTCATCATGCCATCCTTCCTTTTTACCAATACCACTAAAGAAGTTCATTCACTCTGTATTTTTACGATCTATGTACGTTTCTTTCATTAATATAAATCATGTACTGTTGTATTTCTTTGTTTCTAGAAATATTTGTGTGTATTTTATTGTAATATCTTTGCTTTCATTTTGTTCCGAAAATAATCTAGATAAGTGGTATCAGAGTAGGTTGCTCTTGATCGTTTTGCAGTGCATGTCCCCAACGAGGTTCGAGCATATCAAGTTGGGTCTCAAGCTTGTCTCTCTTTGGGAAAATTACTCTTGCATGCCCAAGAAACCTTCGATGGCAGCAGAAAAGAAAAATGACAGAACAAAATATTCTATTATCCTGTTGCTTGAGCTAGCTCTCGTGCGACAGAGGGACGAAATGATGGAGAACTTTGCCCACATCCTTCAACACCTGTCGATAGCAACAAGCGCATCTTCATCAAACGACCACTTTGGAGGAACCTCTCCCTTCAAGATACAAGTTAATTTTGATATTTTTGTATTTGAAGGTCAGATAGATGCAGATGCCTTAGAAAAATGGTTGAATCTGCTAGAATGTTATTTCTCTGTTCACAGTTTTTCTGACAGGGAAAAGATCACCTTTGCACTCCTCAAGGCTCTCCCCCATGTGAAACATTGTTGGGAAATTTATTGGGAGCAAAGTTCCACAGAGGAATCTGGAATATATGGGGCGCAACCCACTTGGGATTTTTTTTGTGGATGCGGTCAAGGTACAATACTACCCTGGTGATAACTATGAAGACCTGTACATGAGATGGACCACATTACGACAAGAGAAGAGCCTAATAGTGTCAGAGTTCACACATATTTTCCATACCTTGTGCACTAAGCTGGGTATCAAAGACTCTAAGCAACATCTAGTTCTGAAATACCATGGGGATTTGCATAGGTATATCCAAACCAAAATGGATTTCCTAAACATCTCATCATTGGGAGTTGCCTATTGATATGCTGTTAAAATCGAGCATAAATTTAAGCACTGGAACAAATGGGAGTTCAGGTCTGCAAATCCGCAAAACACATGACAAGAAGCGTAAGGGAAAGACGAAGAACAACACTAGGAAGTGGTGCAACTTCCACAAAATCCCGTGGTACAACACCGATGAATGTCACTCGAAATAGTCATTGGTGGTTGAGGTCAAAGACAAGGAGCCAAACCCTGATTCAGACTCTGATCCATAAAATATTGAAAACAGACATATCGTCGATGCAGACCCCACTACTACTGTCGCGACTGCAACAATTCAACCAGATGAACCAGTAGATCCTAAAGATGGGGACTGTCTCTTCCATTCACAGATGTGGGTGAAAGGGACCCCATTGCATTTCATTGTTGATGGTTGAAGCCAGAAGAACCTCGTCTTAACTGAGGTCCTCAAACAGTTGGGGTTTTCGACTACACCACACCCGTAGCCTTACAACATTGGATGGCTTCACCAAGGACGAGATCTTCGTGTCAACCAACAATGTTGCTTATCCTATGGCATCCATCCCTTCAAGGATGAGGTAGTGTGTGATGTTGCCCCTCTTTATGTCTGTGATGTTCTTTTGGGCCAACCATATATGTGGAAACGTCATGTTGTTTACGAGTCTCAACCCCGTAGTGTCATTATTACTCCGGGGGGTCAGCTCTATAAGATAACAGAGGTAGTTCCGACTATTTTTCAACCAAAACAGTGCCGCAAAGTAATCTCTCATACTGAGAAATTCAACCTCTTCACAATTTGTTCAAAGGATGAACAAAAGGACACCACAACCACTAAAGCCTCAACACCTTCTATCCAGCAGAAGTAGATTGCAGAAGGGAAAGAATATATTTCTTCTTCACCTACGATGGTGCCTACACAATGCCCCATCAAGCCAAGATACAACAGGTTGGTGAAACAGATTCAACCCCGCCAGCAACAGGTTCGTCACAGCCTTCCACAAACCAAGCAACACAACTTCTCCAGCAAGGAAAGCAACTCACCAATATTCATATTCAACAAATGCTTTCCCCTATTCCCCGAGAACTCAACACAATGGAGACCATTTCTTCCTAAGGGGGGAGGACTAATCCAGGTTGACATTGGTGGCCACCCACATGTTCCAAATTCCACTTGGCTCATCTTGATAGTTTTCATTTTAGCACATTTCTCTGTAATGGTGACATCTCTTTGTAATTGTGGGTTATGCACATTCATGGTTTTCTTGAAGCCGTACACAACATCCAGGTGTATATTGGTGGCCGCTCACATATTCCAACTGGCTTATTTTGATAATTTTCATGTAAGTACATATTTGTGTACTTTTGAGGCCATTTTGAGGCCCTAAACAACGCTTTTTGGGTTTGCGACAATCAAACTAAAGCCAAAGTCAAAGTTTGATGACATAATGTGTATTTCTGGAAAAGACCTTTCCAACGGGCTATCACACGCCTAAAACGAAGATCGTATGCAAAAGTTACGACCACGAGAAGTTGTCGCACACTGCTAGAAAGCAACAAGCAACAATCTTGTAATTTATGGATTTTTTAGAGTTGATCCTTCCCGAGAAGACTTTATCTCAATTTTATTCCAAAGTTCTATGCCTCAGATGTCAGAGAATAGGCAATATCACTTGTTGTGACAAAATGTTGTATAATAACGGTGCTACACTCTTGCAGACATGAGACCTTTGGATGGCCCCAACTCTATGAGCGAGATCATGACTTCACCACTACCTACCGAATGTTGTGCACATACACAGTTGTCGGTGATTTTCATCTGCAGGACAGGTTGTTGTGCCATATGTGCCATCTCTATGTTCCATCAAGTGAGTGAAGATGTTTTGGGAAGCTCACTACAATAAGGTGGCAGGACACTTCGACGTAGAAAAGATAGTGGCAGTGTTGCATCAACATTTCTATTGGTTGAAACTCCAAAAGGATTTCAGAAAGTATATCAGGTCATGCATGGTCTGTGCCATTGCCAAACCGACCATTAAGAAACAAGGCATGTACACCCCTCTGCCTACTCCTGAAAGGCCCTGGGAATCCATCTCGATGGATTACATGTCGGGCCATCCTTCAACCAAACAGGGAAATCACTGTGTTTTAGTGGTTGTTAATCGATTTTCCAAGATGGCGATTTTGGTCACCTGCAAGAAGAGCATCACAGCAGAGGCCACTGCCAAGCTGTTCTTCGAACGAGTGTGGGTACATTTTGGGATACCACAAACCATCATCTCCGATCGGGACAATTGATTCCTCAACACATTCTGGTCGAGCGTCTGGTCACAGCTAGAAACCAAGCTCACCAAGTCCATGACCTTCCACCCCCAAACGGATGGCCAAACCAAGGTCGTCAATAGGATGATCGTGCATATCTTGAACGTGTACAATTCCAAGTATTTGTACACATGGGATGAGAGTTTTCCCTATATTTAAAACAGTCACAACAGATACGTACATAACTCAACCGACCATGGCCCCTTTCAGTTGGGGTTGGGATTTCAACCATTAGGTCCCATGGATGTTGCACTACCCCTTGCGTCCACACAGGGAGAATCATCCCATGCGCAAACCAAAGCCAACAAAGCCACCTGGTTCATTGAACGAATCCAAGACATCCACCAACAATTTCAGGATATTTTGCACAAGTCCAATTCCAAGTACAAGCAGTGTCATGATCAACACCATGTACCACAAAACTTTCAGGTGGGAGATAAAGTTTGGTTTCACTTGCAGAAAGAACACCTTACAAGACCCCATCAGAAGCTTCGTCCACTCCGCTATGGACCTTACACCATCATCAAGATTGTGAGTGACAATGCTTTTGAGCTTAATATTTGCCCCTTCCTTGGCTTGCACCCAATGTTTAATGTGGACCTCCTTCGGCCATACTTTCCACCCTTATTGGACACCTTAGAGATAGCAGAATAGTTGACACCGACATAGCTCAACCCTGACTGCATGGAACAAGCATCCACTGATCAGATCGTGGACACACAAGTTAAGGGCACTATCCGATATAATCTTCAGCTTTATCATTTTGTCAAAGCGGGGCAACTCTCACACCAAGGCAAGTGGCTCACCCGGTGCCAAATTCAGCGGAAGTTTCCTCATCTGATGGGGGAACTCAACGCAATGGAGACCACTACTTCCTAAGGAGGGAGGATTGATCCAAGTGGACATCGATGACCACCCACCTCTTCCACCTAGCTCACATACAACTTTCATTTTGACAGTTACAATTTTTATCTTAGCAGCTTTTTTTCTAACTTTTCGAGTCTTGAACTTCTGGGGCCATTTTGAGGCCCTAAACAATGTTTTTTGGGCCCGCCACAGTCACAATATATACAAAGACAATATGTAATGGCGTAAGGTGTAGGCCTCATATAGACCTTCTCAACAAGATATCGTGTGCCTAAAACGAAGATCATATGCAAAAGTTACGACCCCGAGAAGTTGATGTACCAACTTACCCTATTGGGGCCCACATGACTTTTTGCGCTTCATCTCCTAGGGTTATGTTTTTGGATGTCTAGGGTTTTATGTTTACTTCTTGATGCTAAAAAGGCTTGGAGGCCTCATTGTAATGTGCCCAGACGAATGTGCGTAGCCGCCACATCTCTTCTCAAAGATTAGCTACCACCATTCGAGCAAGATTGTTTTCATTCTACATTTTACAGTTTCAATAGATTTCCTATTTGATAGAAGTTAAGTTCCACTGTATCTTTGTTACTATTCTTTGTATATCTATGTTAATGTTATAGATCCAAGTTTCATTTTGTTCTGCTCATAAATCTAAATCACTAACATAGGGAGCTAATGTTTTTCCAATGCACTCTAATCCTAACCCTGCAAGTGATTATTGGTATCAAAGATCTTAAGTTTTTCCACTTGTTTGTTGAATGACTCTTATCCGAAGGAACCCAACTCTGAGCCATACTCAACCTTAAGATAAATAATCATGTTGAGAGACACCGACCCTTTTCCCTTCAAGAAATTGCTTCCCGAAATGTACAGATAAACAATAGTAATCTATATTCTGACAGAACGTTTCTGATAGCATTATCGAAAAGTGTTTTGGAAAAATCGTGATTATCAAAAAACCTTTTCAATATGATTAGATTATATCCCGACGAAGTCCTTTCCGATGAGCCTTTCTTTCCGATAGATACATTCACACTAAGTCTCGGAGCAATTACACTGTGCATGTGTGTCGGTCGATTATTGGTTTATAAAACTTGTTTGAATAATAAAATTTTAATGCATAAGTGGGTCCCTCGCTAAACCTATGGCAGTGCTTGGAAAGTACAGATTAGTTAATTCATTATTGTATCCATAGGCTTCAACCTTCCGACAGGTAAAACGTTGGTATACACATGATCATCGAGAAATGAATATTCTTCGATACCTTTCTCGTCGAAGCCTTGAGATGACTTACCCTTTTCCCCTTTGATGACAACACCTTTTGACAACACCATCAAAGAGCCTGCTATCGAAGTTCAATCCTAAGCATGCCACTTCCTCTCTGACAAGAATCTCGCCAATAACATGATTAAAGAACATCACTGGCCCATCGGGTGGAAGTTCTTCCTCGGCACACATCCAAAAAGTAAGGAGGAATATTCTTCAATACCTTCTCATCAGAACAAAGACCAATCATAAATTTTCCTCTCCAGTGACATTTCTCTCCAATAACACTCTCAGAGCTTTTCAAATCTAACCATTAATTAATATGCCTGTGATACATGCATCTAAGTGATCTATACCTTCGAACACATTAATGGTGAAGTGATGCAAAACTTGCAAATGAAATATCGCACACTCAACATTAATCACCGGGGTTAGGGTAATTTATACCTACATAACACCTTGTAAGCCCTAACTTACCTATTACACATTCTCTTAAACTTGCAAAATCTTTGTTCTACATATTGTGGATACAAGTTAGCTTCTAATTTCAACCAAGCTCTAAGACTGCAGGTATGCAACTATTTTAATTTTGTATTATTGTATTATTGTATCTATATATTAGACTTATAAGGTTTTTTGGCTATCACAGGATATATTAGCAACACAATGTCATGCCCACGAACCAGAAAGGGGAAGAATGTCACAACAAATGTACCTACACCAACGCCTACACCACCACCTACAACAAATCCAGGTAGCATTCTAGTTACTGACACCGATTATCACAACGGAATGAACCATTGTCCTAGGTTCGACGAGATATACAAGATTTTTAACACATGTGTTTTCCCACCAGAAGACGATAATTTGCAAGTTTATTAGAACATCCAGAAAAGTTCCATTCCTGATCTAAAAATGAAGAAGACTTGAAAAACTTGAAAACTTATTGCAAGTGAAATGTTATGTGTTTAAAGCAACACGATCAATTTGCAACACATAAATTAAGGATTACTTATGAAAAATACACATAGACAGCAGCATAAACATTGAACATAAACACATGTGCACAACAATTGATAAAGGAGTTCACCCCTCTTATGGGCTACATCTCCTGGTCCAACTTCCAATGGATCATTATTATTAATTGCTCAAAAAGTGCTCAAAAACATGTCTTACAATGCTCAAACTGACAAACCGACTGCTCCAATGGCTTCCGAGCGTCCCAAAACCCCTGTCTGGGCTCTTTCGACACCTCAATCGGTCGAAAAATGAAGAAGTTAGGCCTCCTGGAAGTCTCCCTCTTCAAGCTTGTTGTCTCTGGTTCTACAATTCACACCCTCCTTGAACAAACCTGGCTCACACGCTCTTTTAAGCGTAAAAACCCAGCACCGGGCGCAACCGCGCCAACGGTGCAAACCGTAGGACGGTTAAGGCGCCTCCAGCCCCTAACCGCCTCAGCACCTGGGCATATGGCCATGTGACCTCGCGCTGGGCAAAATGGTGGTTAAACCGTTTGAAAACCATGCAACTTCCGTTTTGGGTCCCGCGCCAACATTTAACACACGGTTACATAGAACCACGGGTCGTGGTTTCAAACCCCACGCATACACATGATATATATATATATATA
>ML836866.1:12998-23275 GCA_009831015.1 Picea engelmannii | reverse complement strand
ATGCATTGCAATACAATGCAATACAATGCAATTGCGCGCGCGCCAAACGGTCGGGCTATATGTTATATGTTGGGTCACATGTAATACAAAACGACCATGGGTCAGGGCTTAGCCCCGACCCGACCCCCCGCCCGATATACAACACATCAAACATAAATAAAATGTTTCCCGTAATGATAACAAGGAACAAACGGTGGTGTAATGGCTAGCGAAGGTTCGCGAAGGTGTTAGTGTGGGGGGAGGTCCGGGGGTCGAACCCCATGGACTCCCAATACAATTTTTATACAACCAAATAAACAATAATGAGGGGGACACGTGGCACCCAGGGATTGGGCCACGTGTCCTCATATTACTTGGCACCAACCAGACACGTGTCTCCACCTGATTCGCCAGTAACCAAGCAATAAACAACTGCCACATCATCACCATACGACCTGTACGGTCCTGCCACGTCACCGTACGGACTATACGGACAGGTACAGTCAGCATCCAAAATTTTTGCCTGTTTAGCTTGGCGGACAGATCGCGATATCTCCTCCATACGGACTCCGTTTGAGAAAGTAAATATACCGTCGGAATTAGGAAGACGAGACGGACGCAATGGCACTGTTTTCGTCGCATTCCGAGCACTTTGAAAATTGAGCAAAATTTGATCCCGTGATCAATTCCTCTACTGACATCCCACCCTATGTTATTTCCATACAACGATGTGTCAAAATGGTGCCTTAAATAGTTTGAACAGAACACAACTATGATCATGAGCAAGTCAAGGATATATATAACATCTCTCATGCTAGAAGATATAAAACTCCGGTACCATCTTCCAGAGGCTGAGGTTTCCTTAATGAACAGTTCTTAAAGAAATTCAACAAAGAAAACAAGGATTGGGTTGAATTAATGGAGGATTACTGGAGTGACGAGGACAGGAAATTCAATCAAGGGTAGAGGTTGATTCCTACTAAGGAAAATAAAGAGTCATATAGGATGTTGAGTACCATGTTGTGCAAACTCTATGGAGAAGAAAAGAGTACCCATTTCCAAATGGAGTGGCTACCAATGACTTATACAATAGTGAAGATATGGCATGTTTTTAACTGGGTAGAGATATTAACTTTCAACATCTGCCATAACATAAAAAATGTCCCAGGTATGAAGAAACCTTGTTTTTACATGTCTGCATATCTCGTCGATGCCATATGCTCCTCCGTGCAATTTCCTTCTTCGTGGTGGAAATGGGACCAGGGTCAACCTCCTGTATATATTTATTGTATTTTCCCCAACTAGACTAGGCTGGAATATTATGTTGACTATTCAAAGTTTGTTGTTTCTCTTTGTGAATTTTTGTTAAGCAGTTTGCACTGATGTTGTTGGTAACTTCTTACAAACAATTTGCAAATGATAAGAATATTCTCAAACATACTATGTGCATCCATCACATAAAAAATTGAGACGATAACCTTGGCATCTTTATTATATGTGAAACCCCAAACTGCAACAATACATAAATCACTAATGGTTGTAAAAACAACTCCAAAATACTCTTAATTACCCAAATCTAAAGGCTACAAGGCACTTGCAATGTTCATAAACATAAAACAACTCTAGAAAACCTAATGAAGACACTAAAGGTTCCTCCACTGATGTTGCCAACTGGGCCGAGGCTATCCTAGCCATGCTAGACCTCCTGCAAACCCCATGGCACTGTCCAGGACTCTTTCTAAGACCTCACGAATCTACCAACCACCCAGATCTACAAATAAAGTGGGGATCGACCCCTCAAAAGACTCCAATCTGCCACCTCTAAGCCTACAATCTTCCCCAAACTCTCATTGTTCTACTCAATGACTAGACAATCTTCCCCAAACTCCCATTGTGCTGCCAAATGACCAAACAGTCATCCCCAAACTCTCGTTGTGTTGCCAAATGACCCGATCGACCCTTACAAGGGCTCCACGTCTCTTCTGCTCTCTCTGATATGCAATGTTGGGGTCTACCTCTTTAAAAAAGGGTCTACCAACTCGGACATGCAGAGGATAGGGTGTAACAACCTCCCTAAACCTTACAATACCCCTCGACCTACTGTAGTAAATCTCACGATTCTTCTAGGAAATAGATAGACCCTTCAAATATCCATGGATATGTAAAAAGGGGTAAATCGGCCTCTAGAAATCCCACAAACCCTCAAAGATTAATCATTGTGCCACCAACCCGCGGAATAATAATAAGTAAAGCTCCAATGATGATCCCTATGGTATCCTCCTGTTTGTCTAACTAGGGTAGATATCTCACTACCGAAACTAGAGTAGCAATGGTGGAAGGGTTTTGTTAGACCCTAACGAAACAATGGCTCCAAGAGCACTACAAAATGAGAGATTGAAACATAATAATGAGAAGTGGGGGGTTACCCTTCTTTTATACATTTCCAACTACTTCTAGATCCTTCCTTCATAACCTTTTTTTTTTCATTTAAACATTAATCTTTTTTTTTAATGTTTAAATAATTAATTATTTAATTAATTTCACTTTAGGAATATGACACTTCTTAACCCAATGACATATCCTTGACTCCCTTTTTCATGCTGACTATATCCTACGGACGTCATATAGGTAACTGAGTCATCCTCCATCATGATCAATTGGAAGGGGACATTAAAGTCCCCCCTTCTCGAGATTGGTCATCCTTAAGCAACTCCAAATCAAGGTGTTCTAAGATCTACTCTCCTTTCCAAGTGGCATCCTCTGTAGGAATACCTCTCCATATGATTAGGTACTCCCGAGTGCATTTACTTCTCAACCTCCTTTCTCTGACATCAACAATATTCTCAGGAGTCAAAACCAATTGTCCCTCCTCATCTAGTGGAGGATGATCTGCCGAAGTGGTGACTTGTTGTCCCAACACCTTCTTGAGGTAAGAAACATGGAAGACGTTGTGGATCCTACTATCCTCTAGAAGCTCCAACTCACATGCTACCTCCCAGACTTTCCTAAACACTCTATAGGGTCCATCTGTGCCACTCCTCTTCAACAAAGACTATTTATAAGGCTGCAACTAGAGAAAGACTATGTCCTCAACCTCAAAGTTGCACTCCAACATGTGCCTGTATGCGTACATCTTTTGTTGGTTCTGAACGACCTACAAATTCTCCTTTAGGACTCTCAAGATGTCCTAGCTCTCCTTCAACCAATCTTTGTCCTTGGGGTCTCTGCTCTCCCCAAATGAAAAATCTACAAATGACGGGGCATCGTATCCATACAATGCGCTGAAAGGACTCATCCCAATGCACATGTGATAAGTGGTATTATAGTAGTGTTCTCCAAGATGCAAGAACTGCATCCACTCTCTCTGTTGTCCTGATAAATAGTTTCACAGGTATCCCTCAATCCACTTGTTCACGACCTCTGTTTTCCCATTTGTATGAGGATGATAGCTGGTACTAGGCATCAATTATTCTCATGATAACCTGAACAACTTCTGCCAGAATGTGTTGAGGAACCTGTTGTCTCAATCATTGACTATGTATCTCGGAAGACCGTGTAGCCTGAACACCTACTTGAAGAATATGCTTGCTACATGAGATGTTCTATACTATGAAGGAATGGCAAATAAATGTGCATACTTGGTCAACCTATCCACCACCATGTAGATACAGTCTCTGCCCTGTACCTTTGACAACCCTGTAATAAAATCCATGGAGATGCTTTCCCATTTATGCTCAGGAATTCACAATGGCTGAAGCAACCCTGCATGATGTGTAAGCTCTGACTTGTTTTGCTAACATGTCATGCACTCTCTTACATATCGAATCACATCCTCCTTGAGACCTTTCAATGAGAATCTCTCCCTTACCTGTCTTTAGGTCTTCAGATACCCTGGGTGCCCTACCAATGGTGCGTCATGTCCTACCCTTATAATGTTATCCTTGAGTGTGGACTTAGGGACAAGATATATCGTGTCTTTTTAGTAGATAATGTCATCTACTACCCTATACCTGTCATCCTAAATAATACCCTCCATCAGCTCACAAGCGAAGTTATTCTTGGAGTACTCCACCAAGAGAATGGATTTCCAATCCATTGAAATCTTGGTCATGGAGAAGGTTGGAGCTCTCTTGGATAGGGCCTCAACAACCATGTTCTTCTTTCCCTTTACATGTTCAATGTCAAAATCATATGCTTACACTTTTCTCACCCACTTCTGCTGCCTCTTGTTCAGGTTCCGTTGCTCCAAGAAATAACTCAAGTTGTTGTGGTCAATCTTAACCACAAAGCATCCTCCCACCAGGTATTGTTTGAACTTGGCCAATTCATGCATGATGGTCAACACCTCCTTATGATATATAGGATAGAGATTCTCTAGCTTCCTCAACTTTCTACTCTCAAAAGCTATTGAGTGTTGGTTTTGCATCAACACTGCTCCTATCCCTTTTGCGGATGCATCACACTCCAGTACAAAACTCTATGTGAAATCTGGGAGTGCTAATATTGGCCAAGTTCTCATTACCTTATTCATTCTATCGAAGGCTACCTGTACATCCTTTGATCATCAAAACGCCCCCTTCTTGGTGAGGTCTGTCAATGGCGCACCCAGTTGTGAAAATCCCTTCACAAAGCACCTATAATAATTGCATATCCCGAAGAATCCTCTCAACTCCATAACTGATTTGGGGGTGGGCCAATCTAAGATCATTTGGATCTTTTCTTGATGCACCTTCACTCCCTCGACACCAATCACGTGCCCCAGATAGAGGATTTATGTCAATCTAAACTCCTACCTTGCCTCCTTGGAAAAAAGTGATTGCTCCCGCATAATGGTGATAATCTTGTCCACATGCTTCAAATGTTCCTCCCAAGTCTTGTTGTAGATTAGAATATCATCAAAGAACACCAATACGAACTTCCTCAACTGCTAGTTTAAGATATGGTTCATACATGACTGGAAGGTAGCGAGTGCGTTGGTCAGCTCAAAGGGC
Organism: Picea engelmannii; assembly: GCA_009831015.1. Lineage (NCBI taxonomy): Eukaryota > Viridiplantae > Streptophyta > Pinopsida > Pinales > Pinaceae > Picea > Picea engelmannii. The sequence goes on along the minus strand of ML836866.1, from coordinate 18,305 downwards.
ATGACTAGAAACTTGTAGTGCCAATAGTGATATATGAATGTTGTCTTATGGATGTCCTCCTCTCTAACTTTGATCTGGTGGTACCCCGATTGAAGATTGACCTTTGAGAAGTACACTGCCCCATGTATCTCATCTAACACCTCATCAATATTAGGTATTGGGTACTAGTTCTTGATGGTTTTCTTATTTAATGCCCTGTAGTCGATGCACATCCTCATCATGCCATCCTTCCTTTTTACCAATACCACTAAAGAAGTGAAGGGACTAGAGCTAGTTCGAATGTGTCCTGTCTACAATAATTCATGTGTGGTCTTCTCCATCTTGTCCTTGAACTCCTTTGGGTGCTCATACGGTGTGGTGATCACGGGTTTCATGCCCTTCTCTAACTCAATAATATGCTCAAATCCCCTGTTAGGAGGTCTCCTTACCGATAGTGTCCTGAACACCTTATCGTGTTTCCCAAGCATATATTGTATGTCCTCGTGATAATGTTGATGGTCTTGTGATGGCTTTTGCATGGTGATCAAACATTTCATTGTGTAAGCGACATCCCCGTGTTTAAAAATCGCCTCCATGCGTTTGTTTGACACGATCCTGGGAACTTCGATGGACATACTTCTCATAACAAACCATCAACCTTCCTTGTCCATGAACTCCATTCTCATCTCCTGATAGTTCATGTGGATGTCTCCCAATGAGTATATCCCCTGGACACCTAATACCATATTGGTGTCTTCCAAATCTACAACATAAAAGTCATTGATCAATGTGTAGTTGCCCAATGTCACATCCAATCCCTTGATCCTCTGAGTACATGTCATGTTGTACCCATCTGCAACTACCACATTGAAACCCTCAAAATCCTCCATAGGGATGTGTCTCTGAGTGACAAGTGTTGCATCGATAAAGTTGTGGGTGGCCACACCATCAATCCATGTTGTGACTCTCTACCCCTCCAAAATGTCTTTGATCTTGAAGGTGTAATGTCTGGGAACTCCTAGAAGTGTGGCAATGGTCAGTTTCTTGACACCTTCCCGCAAATGCACCTGCGTTGTAACCCCAAGGTGTGATGGCTCTGCATCACAATTTCTCTGCTCACTATCTTATGCGTGAACTACCTCATCCTCACCATCATTGTCCTCATCGAAAAGCACCTGTATGTAGTGTACTTTCCCTTTCCCATGCATAGGTGACCTGACTCCCATGGTTCTTTGCAACTAAAGCAAAGTTTATTCCTGTTTAGCTCTCTCTGAGTCTCCTCATCCATCATATCCTTCCCCGTCCAAGGCTTATGTGGAAACTTCGTCTCCTTACCCCCTTGAAAAATGAATGGTTTTGTAGGTACCTTCTTCAAGACTATGCCCCTCGTGTCTTAGGTTATTGTGATGACATCCTGCAATGTGGTTGGTCTAAAGGCATTCATCCATCCTCTTAGGGGACCAGCTAGAACCTCCATGAATAACATCACCAACCTATGTTGAGAAATTTATGTCACCATGATGCCATATTCTGAAAGTCTGTGATGTATGCATTTGGTGTACCTGTCTGTCTCAACTATGCCAACTCCCTGAAGTGTATCTCAAGATCATTCTTGTCTAACCTATCCATCAATCTCTGAGTAAAGTCCACATATGAAGTGATGTCGGTGTGCCCTAATGTCACTATCCCATGGTACTACCACTCATGAGCTTCTCCTTCCAAGTGAAGGGTGACATACTTAATTTCTTATGCCTCGGTCATTGGGCTAAGTTGGAGGTAAGTGTCCAACTTATGTATCCATGCTCTAGATCCACTCTTAGCAGACCCATCAAAAAGTGGGATAGACAACCTACCTACCTTGTTGTTGGTTCTGCGCTGCTTTTCTCCACTCCCTGGCTATGTTCCTCTGCTTGAGGCTTTGGAAGTCTGGATAGGATAATTTCTCCCAGATATATTCATCTAACGCCTCATACTTCCTGTATGCGGAGTTAATGTCAAGGTCTTGATCTAATTGCTCCTGTGCTCCTGTAGGCTGCCCTGTCAAGAATTGTGGTAATAGGTGTCTAGGGATCCTGAGGCTCCCGCTCTGAGTTGGGGTATGATTATTGTTTCCCTTTGCATGCATCTTGTCACCCCAATGGGATCCATTGGGTCTACCTTGACCTGCACCATTCATATTCCCTTGTTGGATCACTAGTTGTGTGAGGACCTCAAGGATCTGTTGTTGGAACCTGTTGTCTCTAACTATCTTTGGGATACCTCATTTTGTCCTTTAGCCAGGTCTTTTAATATTTGGAGCATGACCTCTTCATGGTTGTCTCCTATGCTTCCTCCTACTTATTCCTCTTCTGATGAACCTGATCCTGGAATGGGATGTCCTCCCCAGCCTCTACTTCTTCTTCTAAGCATCAATTCCTTATGTCATCACATGCTAGCAAGATCACCAGCCCCGATACCACCGCATTGTCCCCAACTAGACTAGGCTGGAATATTATGTTGATTGTTCAAAGTTTGTTGTTTCTCTTTGTGAATTTTTGTCAAACACTTTGAATTAATGTTGTTGGTAACTTATTACAAATAGTTTGCAAATGATAAGAATATTGTCGAACATATTGTATGCATCCATCACACAGAACATTTAGACGATAACCTTGTCATCTTTATTATATGTGAAACCTTAAACCACAACAATCCAAAAATCACTAATGGTTGTAACAACAGTTTTAGAATACTCTTGATTACCCAAATCTAAAGGCTGCAAGGCAGCTAAAATGTTGATATACAGAGAACAACTCTAGAAAACTTGATTAAGATGCCAAAGGTTCCTCCACTGATGTTGCCAGTTGCGTTGAGGCTATCCTAGTCATGCTAGACCTCCTACAAACCCCACGACGTTGTCCAAGAGTCTTTCTAAGAACTCATGGATATACCAACCACCCATATATGCAAATAAAGTGGGGATCGACCCCTCAAAAGACTCCAATCTGCCACCTCCAACCCTACAGTCTTCCCCAAACTCTCTTTGTGCTACCAAATGACTAGACAAACTTCCCCAAACTCTCGTTGTGTTTCCAAATGACCAGATCGACCCTTACAGGGGCTCCACATCTCTTATACTCTCTATGATTTGCAATGTTAGGGTTTGTCTTTGCAAAAATGGCCTCCACTACTTTCTTACCAACTAGTACTTGCAGAGGATAGGGTGGAACGACCTCTCTCAACCTTACAATACCCCTCGACCTATTGTAGTAATTCTCACGGTTCTTCTAGGAAATAGATCGACCCTTCAAATGTCCATGGATTTGTAAAAAGGGGCAAATCAGCATCTAGAAAGCCCACAAACCCTCCAAGATGAATCGTTGTGCCACCAACTTGCAAAATAATCATAAGTAAAGCTCCAGTGATGATCTTAGTTGGATCCTCTTATTTGTCCAACTAAGGTATATATCTCACTACCAAAACCTGACTAGCAATGGTGGAAGGGTTTTACTAAACCCTAACGAAACAATGGCTCCAAGAGCACTCCAAAATGAGAGGCTAAATCATAATAATGAGAAGTGAGGGGTTATCCTTCTTTTATACTTTTTCAACCCCTTATAGATCCTTCCTTCATAACCCTTTTTTTTTTAAATTTTCATTTAAACATTAAAAATTTATTTTTAATGTTTAAATAATTAATTATGTAATTAGTGTCACTTTAGGAATATGACACATCTTAACCCAATGACATCTCCTTGACTCCATTTTTCATGTTGACTATAGCCATTGAGAGTCATATAGGCTACTGAGTCATCCTTCGTCATGATCAATTGGAAGGGGACATTACATTTATTGTTCAGATCTCTAAGATATAAATTACAAGAAGTACATATATGATATATGTGACTTTTTCCTTGCCTCTTTTCATACCATAATGTTTAGATATTCACCATATAGAATATCTATGGGAGCCATTAAGGGTATGAAAGTGATCTAGGGGATCAAATTTTTCTCAATATTCAAATTGCTTGGAATTGCTTCAAATCGAACGAGAGCATAGGCCTCGTCGTCACGAACCCAACGCAACTCGTTTCGGTTCAAACGGACATCAGATGAGAGAGATATCGCGTTCTGTTCAAAATGACAAACAGGCAAAAAACAAATGTGTTGACTGTACAGTTCGTATGGATGTTGACATGGTAGACCGTACGACACGTGGTAGATGTGTTGGCAGTCGTGTGGACGAGTCGGCGTATGACACGTGGCTTGTTTGTGGCAAATCGGATAGCGACACGTGGCCCAATCAATGGTCGTCACGTGTCATCTAAACATTGGTTAAAATTTGTGTAGTCGACAGGAATCGACCCCGCGACCTCCGGGCAAGGGGTAACGCTTTGGGAAGGGTCGCCCAACCAGCGCGCCCACAAGTGTTTCTTATTATATATATGTGAAACAATGTATTTACATTGCAATGTGTTTTGGATTGGGCGCGAACAGGGCTGGGGCTAAGCTTCAGCCCCCGTATATATATATATATATATGTGTGTGTGTGTGTGTGTGTGTGTGTGTGTGTGTGTGTGACTACCCACGCGCGGTTCAAACAGAGCCATAACACATATAACCGGTGGGCCATAACACATATAACCGGTGGACAATACACATATGACCGGTGGTCAATGTATAGCGCGGGAGTTGTATTACGAACAGTTATGAAACCGCGCTGACACTTGTTTCTCTATCATTCGATTTGGGACTTGGCCCCTTTTTATATGCGTGCGAGGTCATGTGGTGGACCATGTGCTCACAGGCTTGGCTCTTAGGGGCTGGCGCGTAACCGTCCTACAGTTCGCACCGGTTGTGCGGTTGCGTCTGGTGCTGGGTTTTTCCACATATATGCGCATGGGGGCTAGGTTGAGGAGGCAAGGGTGCATTTTGGCGATCCAGAGACATAAAGTTTGAAGGGGAACTTCCAGGAAGCCTATCTTCTTCAATTTTTGGCCAAATGAGGTGCCGAAAAAACCCAGCTAGGGGTTTTTGTACGTTCTGAAGCCATTGGAGCCATCTATTTGGAATTTTGAGCATTGTAAAGCACATATTTGAGCACTTTGAGCAAATAATACAAAAGATCCATTGGAAGATGGACCAAGAGATGTAGCCCAAGAGAGGGGTGAACTCCTTTATCATTTGTCGTGTTATGTGTTTTCTATTCACTGTTATTTGTTGTTGTTTATATGCATCTTGAATGAGTAATTTCTATAAAATTGTGTTTGCAAAATTGATCCATTTGCATTTGAACACATGAATTTAAAACTTGCAAATATTTTCAAGAATACAAGTCTTCTTCATTTT